>CM062807.1:327781963-327987639 GCA_031772625.1 Pinus tabuliformis | reverse complement strand
TTGCTGAAGATTTCAGCCATTTTCACACTCAAAAGCAAAATTTACAGGTGGGTCGGAATACCTAGTAGTAGGAGGAGCTAGGGGAAATTGGACTGAAATTCCAAGGTCAACATTGGTCAATTCCTTCATGGGTTTTTGTGAGTTATTGATGGAGAACTCGAGGTTAATTTCCTAGAATTTTCTAAGCAGTGCAGGATGCCCTAGAAGCTATTTTTTATAGCCAACGACTCATTTTCTAGGCAGTTCAGGGCAGAGCCAGAGAGAGATCAGCCAACAGGTTTGGGGGACTTGTCTTCTTCACTTGGGCTTTGCTAGCTTGCCTCAGGCAAGCCTAGGTGTACACTTTCCAAACATCAGATTGTAAACCCATGTTTTCATAATAAAATGGCTTACCACAGTGCAGTTTCTGGCTCTATATTGTGGTCTGATTTGTGTGCAATTTTCTGTATATTTTTACTATGCTTGCTTTGTTTATTATTGTAAATTTTCCTTAGGGATATTACAAATAATGTAACTAGTGTTAGTCTTCATAATTATATTTAAGTCATGATATTTGTCAAGAAAAGGAAAATTATTAAAAAAGTTTATTTTATGAGCATGGGTTTCATTTTCTATGTATTTGTTTTTAGGTCAAAGCACCCATTGAGTGCTCTACAATTTTTGTGAAGTCAAAGTCAAAGCTGTCATGTAAGAGACCCTTCTTGGGCTCATTGTGTCAAAGAAAGAAAAAGTTTCTATGTCAAAATTATGTCTTTTCCTCCTCCATCAAGTTGGCTTTGCCCCCTATCAAGTCAGCCTCTCCTACCATTCATGTCGGCCTCAATAGAATAGACAGAAACAACTATTTATAGCAAGTGAACTCGACCTAGTTTGAAAAGAGACAAGCAATTTTTGATCTGCAATATTTTAGTGAGAAAGAAGGATGTGAAGTAGCCTAAAAGGAGCAGAAAATGGTGCCAAAATTGTCTTTCATTCTATCACACGTAAGAGGAACATTGTACCACAGAGATTTGATGCATTGCAGGGTCGAGAGTACAAAGAAGAGACAAGAGAGACCGAAAATTGCAGAATTACAAAAGGACGAAGTCTATTGGATCAATTGAAGTATTGATTTGTCTTTGAAAGAAGATTCTTAAAGGCTAACTTGATGGATGGAGGAAAGATTGTGTCATGGTCAAAAAGGTCTTGGTTTGTCTCATCTTGATTTGATTCTACTAGAAGAAGAGTTTGACTGGGTTTTCCCTTCATAGGGGTTTTTCCCTGGCTATGTACCTAGCTATGGTGTCCTATTTGTGATCTTCTTGTTTGGCATTTATCTTAATGATGAACATAACATATTAATAATGATGAATAATTAATATAATCTCAAGAACTTGTCAAAGTATAAGAGAAATCAATAAAATAAGTCGTAACTAAGTTGCCCTAGATTTCTCAACATGGTATTAGAGCTTGGTTCACTTGTATAAGGGAAGTAAGAAGGTCACGTGGGCTTCAAAACAATTAAGAAAGGGTAATTCTCTAGGACTGAGGTTCTGGGGAAGAAAATTAGAATTCTGGGCACATTCATAAGCTCTATTCACAGTGTCTAGGCCACAGGCTTGAGTAAGGAAAGCAAGTTTTTTGAGGAACATAAAAGCTCTGTTCCAGAAATTCGAAAAGGATAATAGCCCATTCAAGGCCAAGCACTTTAATAAGGAGAGCGAAGCACTGTACTTAGTCTACAAGTTTTGAAATCACCATTAAGGAACCCGAATTCTCTGTGCCTCCTTAGGGATTCGAAACTTTAGAATACTATGCACAAGTGTGGGTGACCTAATTCCATCTTAGAGCATCTTGTGAAGCCTTGACAACCAACGAAATATCTCTACTTGAAGAGAGATGAAGATTGAATTGTGGAAAAGCCTTATAGGCCTAGTTGGAAAGCTTAAAATAAAGTGACAGTCACCATTAAAACACAGACACGTACTATTCATAGAAGCCGAACTACATGGAATAAAGGCCACAAATCTGTGAATTATATATAAATGAAGTCCGAACCTAAACATAGATGTAGAAGCTAATTTCTTTGTAAACATTCAAGTCTCCCTTTAGTGATAGCCAATAACTTCCAATGTAGCTCTTTTTGGGTCATTCTAAACACACTGATAAACTGAGAAACATAGCATTCACAAAGATATGACAAGTATATGGTTAGTAAGACTCAATTTCAGAACTTTGTTGAAAGTGAACCTAGTCTACAAAAGAAAGCAACAGTAAAAGTCAAGAAGCAATCTTCAACAGTAAGGAGAACTTGTTGTCTTTCACCACTATATGGAAAAAGGCCTCTTCAAAGTCAAGTAATTATTGTTTTTTAGACCTCAATCTTCCGAAAATATATCTTTAGTTTGCAAGGAAAGAAATAAGCTCAATGGATCATAAAAGACAAAGGTATGAAATCCTGAGGTATGTATAGAATGTTCATTTGTTAAGTATCTAGAGTTGCTAAGTTTTCATTGTAATAAATAACTAAGAATTGTAGATAGAACATTATCCTGATTTTCTTGCTTCCTCTTATAATAGCTAGGGTTGGACAATTCTTTGCAAGAATGGAATTAAATAATGCCTAGTTTTTGTATTCAAAACCCTATGAATTCATCTTCTAAAGTTTAATGAAAACCCTAGACTTGTACTTGATGATACTTGTCAAGAAAGTGTTGCAAGTATATTCTAAAAGGATTATGGCAAGATTCAGAGGGATCCCTTTATTAAGGTAACCCTACAAGGTTTGTAAAGGAAGAATCTCAAGGTATGTATAAAGATTCATAGCTAAACTTTTTCATTAAAAGGTACGATCATTTTAAAATTTGCCTTATATTACTAACTTTGTTATGTTTATGGTTTTGAATTATAAAGATTCTTGTTTGGGTGATTAATCTACCCTTGTCATGCTATCTCTTACCATTTGTTCATTTTGGTTAAACCCTAACCTTTAGGGTTCACTATAAAACCCTAACCTTTTGATGCTTAGGGTATGTTGACAATAATAATGAAACCCTAGTCTAGTTAGGGTTTGTTAATAAAGTGTAGATCATATAATGGTATCCTACTCTTGATATTGAGGATTTTGATAATGGTATAAAGAAGCCCTAGCCTTTTAGGGTTTGTCGATGATATCTAGGTTATATGATGAAACCCTAGATTTTTAGTGTTTGATGAATTAAGGTTTATGACAACTCTTGCGATAGTCAATGTAAATTCCTAGGAATAAAACCCTAGGTGTATGAGCTTCCACATAATTGAAGCCCTAGTCTATATCCAATTTTGGAGTTTGATGTTTGTATGCAAGGTTTATGGTAAAAACCCTAGTAACAGATTGATATAAGGAAATAATACTGAAACCCTAGATATGAAATGCTAGAATGCTAACTTGATTGTTGATATACATGATTTAGTTTTATTGATGAAATCTAGGGTTTGTAACGAAACCTTAGTAGAGTTTGACATGAAATTCTAAAGCATAATATTGAAACTCCAAATGTAAAATGCTATGATTGAATTAGTTGTTGATATCTAAGGCTTTAAGTCTCAATGATGGAATCTAGGGTTTGTGACAAAATTGTCGAAGTCTAGGATATAAAAGATATGACCCTTGTTGATTATAGACCTAACAAAGTTTAGGTTTTGGATGTCCAAAGTTTAATTTCTTGTTTAAAGTTTTGATAACTCTAGATGCTCTCATAATGATAATATGCTAACATTTATAAAATTGATTTAATGCTCTTGTTTGTACTTGGTTGTACTTGTTGAAGATGTGCACGTACATAATCTTCAAGATGTTGAAGATGCTTACCTCATACTTGATGATGAATTGGTGATGTTGAGCATGATGGAAAAAGGGAGTTGTAATAATGATGATGGCATTAAAAATGGATAGATAACCTTGTTGCCATAGAAAGAATAATATTCCTGAAGGAATGATGCTTTGAAAGATTGAATTTTCTTCGATGATATGATGATACAAATAAAAGAGCCTGTGTGGCTAGAAGAAAGAGGTTTTTGTTATAAAGAAGAAGCTTGGATAAAGAAAGGGTATATCTCCCCAGTTAAGAGGGAGGGCATATTGTGACAGCTATAAGACCTTGAAGAAAGAATGAGATCGGAGAATAGCTAAAGCACTATAGATGGTTGTTCATGATTAATGAAGTTATAAACAAGATTTAGATATTATGGAAGAAGTGTTGATTCTGAGTTTGGTGCTGCTGGAGAAGTTGAAGAAGAAAGCTTTCACAAAAAATATGTTTGGATATTGTGTCGACCTGAGAAACATTAGTATGATTGAAAACCTCGAAGTTTTGTGCTAACTTATATATATTTGAAAGTTTGTTACTAACTGGGGTTGTGATTGTACAGGTAGATCTCTCCATAAGAAAGTTGAACATCTTGGAAGCATGCTTGGACTGGTGGATATATCTGATTTAGTTGATAGGAGAGATGAAGCATCTTGGGTAAGATGCTAGGGAGGACATTTGGCTGGCCTGTGAAGATGTCTAGATCCCAAAGTACGGAGGGTATCATTGGTCTCATGGAGCTTAGACCTTGGATACAATACCTAGATCCCTTTGTGTTGGTGTTAGAGTTGAAGCTTGATGGTACCTATAGTGGCTATAGCTTGGAACACACCTATATGTATAGTTATGAATACCTCCCTAGTTAAGAGGGAGTGTTGCAGAATGTAACTAGTGTTGGTCTTCATCAATGTTACTTGGGAGCGGGAGCGGGAGTGAAAACGGGAGCGGGAGCGACCATTTTCAGAAGCTCCCGAATTGGGAGCGAATCCGGGAGCGATTTTTTAAAAATATATATATTTTTTAATTTTTGATACATATATGTCAACAAAAACATGTAAAATGATGAATTAGATATAGAAAACATAAAAAAACATAGATTGATTATTGAACCATATCACATCAATCATCTAGAAATTATAATCTTCAACCATGTCCACAAGTTAGTAAAATACATATTACAACTGCAACATATTGAGTCTCGTGAATCATGATTCATCAAATTCAATCTTAAAGTTTCAACTTCAAGCTTTCAAAATTGAAAATTCAATATATAACATTTATCATCATTGATCACCAAAGTTGTACTTGTAAGCTAAGTTTAACCATTACAAGAAGTAATATCTTAGATATTTCTAAGTCCTAACTTCTAACTGTTAACATGAAATGAAATGTTATAAAATGAAACATGAATAATGAAATGAAATGAAACAACTTTAATCTTTCACGAAGCATCATACTCATAATTCACAATCATTACCAATGAGTTATAATTGCCAACTTCAAACTTCAAATTTTCATTGTCACAGTCATATATTGTTTACAAAAAATATCATTATGATATGAAAGAGTTAAGAGTCAAGAGTCAAGGACTCAAAACTCAACAATTATGAAAACTAATAGAAACTAGAAAAGACAAGTAAACTGTAAATCTACATGTGGCCCTTGCCACGAGAGTCTCCAGGAGTATAAGTAGGTCGTGGTGGTCTTCTAGGAGTCTCCCGCATAGACCGACGACTAGAACTAGAAGGCACATGCCCTCCACGCGAGGATGTAGATGGAGGTGGCGACAGCAAAGGAACAAGACTCAGACCTCGAGCACTGCTACTGGATGGTGGAGGTGGAGGTGGCATGGCTGCTGCAGCTGTAGCTGCGTCATCTTCATCCCTTATAAGTTCCTCTTCCAGTTCTTCAAGATGCACTATACCATCCTCCAAATTGTCATCCTCTGGGTGATTGTCCCAAATTTTATATGTGGGATCCTCATAAGCCCGATCACAGTAATGACTGAACAACCTCAAGTTGTAGTGCACATAAACCAAGCTTTCTGCTCGGTTTTCATTGAGTCTGTTTCTTTTAACATTGTGTATGAAGCTGTAGGTGCTCCAACACCTCTCTGCAGAAGAAGTATTCACAACCTGTGATAGAACTTTTTTGGCCAATTTTGGCAAAAGTCCATGGCCGCCATATGTTTCCCACCATGTGAGAGCATCAAATCTGTCTCTGTCTTCCATTGCATGGAAGGTACCAAACAAACCAGTGCCACTGAAGTATTTGCCTATTTCAAGGCACACAGCTACACATTCCTCCCTGTTAGGTATCAAGTTTTCTAATGCTTGCAAATATCCACTAGTTACCTCTGCATCTAAATGGGGTTTGGTCCTAATCCCACCCCCTGGTGCAGGTTGGCCCAACCAAGATGTAGAGTAGTATTTTGGCGTAAGGATATACGCCAAGCAATGTAGTGGAAGATTAAGTCTATTCCACCGTTCACACACACAATCATGAATTAGTTTGTACAACTCGGGATCTCTGTTATGAACAATATCTTTTATTTGCCCCAACATGGTATTCATCTGCTCATACACCTTGCCAATCACTAGTTTGTCTGTATCTGCAAACCGAATCATGTGATAAATGGGCTTGGTGAAATCCAATACTTGCCTCACACTTGTCCAAAACTGACCATCCAGAGCGGCCTCCTCCACTAGTTCAAAACCTCGCCTGTCAGCTACATTTGTAGCCCTTTCCTTTAATACTTGCCAATGTGGGCTTGATACCATGCTAGCTAATGACTCTCTTACCTTCAAAAGGTGCTTGAAGGTGAGGTAATAGCTACCAAATTTGGTCTTTGCAATCTTCAACAACTCCAATCTCGAGTGACTATGGAAAAGGCCATGGGTATTGCTATGATTTGTCATAAATTTTATCATTTGTTTGCCTTTCTTGTATAAATCACCAATCCATTTGTATTGTGCATTTTTGTTCTTGACAACATCATGCATCAGAAGGTTCAAAGTGTGAACCAAACATCCAGCCCAAAATATGTTGGGGTATGTATCCTCAATAATTGCTCCCGCTTCCTTACAATTAGGATCATTATCAGTGATAACTTGGATGACATTGTATGGCCCAACACGGTCAATTGTTTCAAGTAATGCTTCTGCAGTGGTTATGGCGGTCCTGAACTTGTCTGAGTAATCATGTGCAGTTAGAAAGATGGCACCACTAACAGACACAACAAGAACACTTATCAATGGCTTGCCTTTTACATTTGTCCATCCATCAGATACAATGGACACCCCATGGTCAGTCCAAGAACTTGTCATTCTATTCAAAGAATGTGATATTTTTGCTTTTTCATGATCAAGTCCAATGGTTCTTGCCTTGTCATACCCAGGGCTCTTGTATCCTTTAGGGGCATCATTTATGGCAGAAACCATTTCGTGCCAATAAGGTGAGCGAAGAACATTGAATGGTATCCCACATGCATAGAGAAACCTGTAAACCTTTGAATCCACATCATTCTTACACCCCTCATCAAGGAAATCTGATATGGTTCTATGCCTTAAAGCTGATGACCCTGTGCCTCCATATCCATTGCCTTGGGAGGATGCTGAAGGAGTTCTTTGTGCTTGTGATTGTGAGCTTGGTTCAAAGAAACCCCTTGATTTTTTTGATTTGTATTGGGCTTCCTCCTCTTCCCTTATGTATTTGGCTCTATCCGCTGCTGACACCATTGGACAAGTTTTGATTCCTATTTGTTTGTCTCCATCCCATGGCCTTTTCTTGCAGAAGTGTTTTTTGGCACAGGTGTATGAACCTGTGTAATCATTGTTGCAGTGGGGGCAATGAAATTTAGTGGTTCCACCCCTCTCCCTGCTTTAGGCCTGTTAACATATTTCCACAATGGGGTTTGGTCTTGTTTAGTTTTTTGAGAGTCATGTTCACCCTCCTCCAGCTCCTCCTCACCGGGGTTTTCATCAAATCCACTTTCTCCAGCTTCTTCATCCCCCTCTTCATTTTGGCCCCTCTGTTTCCTACTCTCCAGCACCATAATAACCATAAAAGGGACCAAGAAGAGGAAAATGCCAAGAAATATAGCCAGGTCCATGATGTTTGATATTTGTAGGCTTTTGAATCTGCAAATTAATTTAATTTATTTAGATTAATTAATTAATTAATTTAATTTAGATTCATGATTTTTTTACTAAATATAGTTAATAAACTAAATTAAACTAACTAAATTACTACCTAACTAAATTAAACTAACTAAATTACTAAGTTACTTACCTCTTTGCAGGCTTGCTCCTTGCTCCTCGACACTTGCTCCTCGCTTCTCCTCGCTCCTTTGCTCTTGCTCTCATTCAAGTGATAATGAAATTTTTGTTTGCCCCATTGAGTTTTTAAAACATATTTTTTTTTTTAAATTGGATTTTTTTCGCGTCCGCGGCTTTTTTTTCCGCCCGGATTGCTCCCGGTGTCGATCGAATCGCTCCTAGAGCGAAAATTTAACGCTCGGGAGTGCAAATTTTTTATTGGGAGCGCGTTCCCGACCCGCTCCTGAGCCACTCCTACCCGGAGCGCGGATTGGGAGTGGGAGCAAGGCGGGGGGAGCTCTCCCCCGCAACTCTAGATTAGAGAGCAATTTGTCAATTTTTTGCAATAATAAATTTACCTCCAACATTGGTTGGTTGAAGTAGCAACTTAGGGATCCTTGTTCCTCTATTGCTTCCTTATTCTGAGATTGGGGCCTTGACGAGGATAAGGTTTGGGGAGCAAGTTCATTTGAAACTTGGTTTAGATATTTGAACTCACCATCTAACTTAAGCTAAAAATAACGAAGAGCAATTTCTACATCCATCTCGCAATTGTGGTTTTTTAAAGTTCATCTATCATGAGGCAATTGCCATTTTTTTTCAAGTAAGCATATATTATTTATTGAACATCTTGATTCTAAGTCTTTGCATTTTCAAGTATTTTCATTATTATGCATGCTTATATTTCCTAGGTATTTTATCTTGTGGGGTATCTATTTCTTAAGCAAATTTACTTTTCAAGTTCTTCTTTCCAAGTTTATCTTTTGCACTTGGATCATTTGCTTACAAATACTTATCATTTGGCATTGGTCTATTATGCTTATCTTGCAATATTTATACTTGTGGATGTTTATGAAATCATTGGTTATGTCTTAAGTTCTTATGTTGGTTTACATAGTTGGATTGTACCTTGATTATGTTATTTAAATTCCTAGAACTTAACTCATTAAATCAATTTGTTGAGCCTTAGATATTTTGTAGGGTCCACCCCCATTGACTTCGACTAGGAGTAAGCCTAGACGAAGGAGTTGAGAATTGAGTGACAGCCTCAACTCAAGACTTGCCCCCATGGCCACACCAAGTGGAGTTAGAGATTTTCTCTATAATATTCCTAGGTGTCGATTTAGGCGGCAACAAATGGCATATGTGGTGCCTCTACATGGCCTTAGAGCATGACCTTCTTATGATAGAGAATTGCCCCTTGCGTTAGATTGAACAACTAAACTTTGCCACAGGATGTACTCCATCGGCCTTAGATGGCATAAGGCATAGGCCACCTTGTTCAAAAGCTCTGCCCAGGGTCACACAACCAAGGCATCTTAGCTTGGGTACCCTTTAGATGACATCCTTGGGCTTTTCATCAAGCTCTTCTGAGTGATAGATGGAGACATGGATGCTTCCCCTTCAATCTTTGCCTCCACTTATATTTAGTTTGGATGTTGAAACTTGAGATAGGGCCTCAAGGCACTCCAACAGTCTCTTGCGCACATTGTTTTCTAGTCCCATTAATATGCTCCCTGTTGCTTTGTGGACATTAATAAAATTTTCTTTTGACCACTAATACTCTATAGTGTCATTGACCTATTCCTTGGTTATTTATGGACATTAATAAAATTATCATAAGTTAGAGATTGATGCATTATTAGTATTATCAAAATTGTAATTTATGAAATTGTGGGTGCCTTGTTGACTAAGATTGTCATTTTCAATGGTCAAATTTATTGTAAACTTACCTACAGAGGTTGGGTAATTGGTTTGAGACATTTTCTTTGTTGTTAAGGTGCATGGCTACAAGGAGAGATATTCCTGATGGTTCACTGTGGAGGACTGCTGTGGAGGCTTTCAATCATATCTTGGTAGATGACATTACCAGTTTGCAGTCAAATTTACAATCCTTTGGCTCTAAGGTTGATTTACCCAGTAGTGGACCTGGAAGGTCCCGCTTCTGGAAAGAAGTTGCAGATACCTATGAAACATTTCTTTTGGGTTCTTGTGGGCGTGCTTTTCCTTCTGAAATTCTGTCACCTGCAATCCTAAAAGCTGATGAATCTCTTGAAGCAAATGTTCTAGAGGTTTTGTGCAACAGGGTGCTGAATTCATCTATAGATGCTCCTGTGGAGGTGAGCATTCATTTGATTAGTTTTATGTAAATAAGACATTGGACACTGTTTTATAATTTTGAAATGTTATGGTCGACTTCTTTTCATAATATGTTGTTCCTCCCCTCTTGTGTTTCTTTCCATAATGAAGTATGGACATTCAATGGTGGATCTACATGCAGGTTTTTCAAAGATTAGTTTCTACTCTAGATCGGTGTGCAGCTCGTACATCCAGTTTGCCCATCGAGAGTGTTGGGCTTTTACCTGCACATTGCAGCAGGTTCTCCTTGACTTGTTTACAGAAGATTTTTTCGCTTTGCAGGTGTGTTATTTCTTTGATTTCAGAGACCACTATTTTATGGTGCCCTATTTCTTTGAGTAGCAGTCAATAAGAGTATGTGTAGCTTAGTGAAATAAATACCACATCTTGCATTTTGTCTTCAGTGGACAGTATGGGTGTGTACTAGTGAGTTACAATGTATATTGCAGCATTACTTATTTCACTATCCTCATGATTTTATAATATGTTATTTTTTCATGAAATATTTTATGGTTCTCTGCATGGTTCTGATAATTTTAATTGACATAGGATACGTTACCTTGCAGCAAAATGTTGCTCAATGTGAACCCTCTGAAACTGTTCAATTATTTTTTATCTTATGTATTCAGGTCACGTACTGAGTTTTAGTTATGCCCAATATCCAGAGGTTAGCTAATGGTAATCAATCGCTAAAACTGTCCAGGCTGAGATTTACATGGCAGGTGCTATTGTAAAATTTAAATTGCTATCACATCTTTCAGTCTTCTGCTTTGAGCACACAAATTTGCTCTTTGCAGTTATTCTTTAAACTCAGAATTCAAGAGAAGTTGTTGAACAGATTTGTTTGAACAGATTGAACTTATTTGAGAATTTTAACCCTTGACTATGGAAAAGGAACCGTATATTGGGAAGTTGTAAAGGACCCAAGAAAATCTTGATTACCATGATAGATATCTGTAGACAAGAGTGTGGAGATTATTATAAGAAAAACCTAAACCCCGTTTGATGTAATCATCTCCCCAAAACTAGTGAGCATCTGCATATGCTCACAGCTCATCTATCCATGAGTGAAAGGCTATGTGCCCTTTCATTTTGGTGCCCATTAGTGAATATTCTATGAATGACTAAAGAATCTTCTGTCTCTGTCGAATATGATATAAGTTTGCAGTCCAAAATTCATCCAAACATTCTTGATGCAGAGGTTTGTGGTGTATTGTCCGGTTATGGTCTTTCTACAGAGAATCAAAACTGCTATCTTACTGAACAGGGCAACCATTTATGAGACTTAATCTAATGAACATGTATTATATTTTTACTTTCTATATTGTATTTTATCTTTATCCTTGGGTGACTTTATCTATTGATCACTGACCCACTTCGTTGTATTTTATTAGAGATTTGGTAATCTTTGATCATTCTCTGCACAGTTTTGTACTCTATATAATAATAAAATTAATGTACAGCATGTGTACAGTTCCAACATTACTCTTCTCATAATTGCATACTTTCTTTGTTATGAGTTCTTGTGTGTGAATATAATAGGAATTGCTGGAATTATAATTGCATCAATTGGTATCAGTCTTATGATTAGGGCTTCCCATGAGCTTTTCCATTTTAGTCTCCTTCAAGATTTTATTCCTACCTATAATATTCATTGAGCTCCTTAGGCTGTGGGACTATGGCCATAAGTCCAAACTTCTACTGTGGGGTAGTTTGAATTGTAAAGTGCAAATTTCTACTAATTTCGGCTCTTTATTTCATTTTTCCTTGTAATTCACAGATCAATATTTCCCACATCTATATGTTCCCACATCTCCTAAGTTCCATGGATCTTGGTAAAGTCTCTAGTGACTTTGGAAACCCCAGGATGTAATATCCCCAATTTTGATTTTCAGCATTAGATACGAGTTTTGGGAGAGGATGCAATTTTGGCATTGGGACTTAGGAGGAAAAAGGGAAATTGCAGCTCTAGTGGAATGTGGAGGCCACAAGAAAGAAAAATTCGACCTAAGGAGGGAACTTGCACTCTTGGAGGAGAGCGAAAAGAGAAGGAAGTGCGAATTACGAGAGAGAGAGAGAGAGAGAGAGAGAGAGTGGGGACCACAAGGAGAACAGAGACCAACAAATGATAAATAGATCTTGGGGGCCTCACTTTTGGGCGTCTTTTGTCATTTTACAATTCAACTCTAGTTCTCCTGAGCTACTAAGCCAAAACCCGTGTTGTTTAGCACTTTGAAAATTTCACCATTGAAATCCTGTTGTAGCTGTTACCCACCATTTTGTGGGTAATATCCCTAGGAGAAAATTTTTCTCCAAGATGATCCTCAGCCGGTAGACAGTGGCCCTTTGCAGCCACCAACTAGCTCATTGTGCCTTTTCTTTGCCACCTGAGCCAGCCATGTGGTCCCTCGCCCATCTGCCATGATCGTATGTTTGAAGGTGGGCCTCCCAAATCTAAAGGTATGCCTTGTCATTTTGAAATTGAGTATTATAGTTTTCTTATCATGGACACTTCTGGGCATGGATTAATGGGGGGATTCGACAGAAAGAATGGGCTAGGTCTGTGATTCTGTCTCGATTCTATCCCCTAGATCCCTTTTAGGAATTAACCTTGGATTCTAGTCCCATGGGATCTCTTTTATTGACTATTTGGTTCTAGGGATGGTATTTCACGGGAAACCCTGATTTTGGTTGTGTGGTCTTGCTCCCTTATCCGCTTATATTACCCTCTTTCCATCCATTATTGCCCCATTCATCATATTTCCCACCTGGGTCCACATCCCTCCATTGGGTCCACATAGGGTTAGCTTGCCCCTTCCCCTTGCCCACACCTTGGGTCATGGCCTGGAATGAAGCCCGAAGGTTGATGCAGCCTAAGTCACCAGATTCGGCGAATTTGAATGGAAAAATTTGAAATTCGCCGAACTTTAAATGAATTCGAATTTATTCATTCAAGTTCATCGAACAAAATGGCGAACTCGAACTTGAAACGAATTCGAATTTAAAGGCGAATTTAATTGTTGGAAATCGTTGAAAATCATTCAGATTCATTTTGAAATTCGATTTTGCAGTGTTAAAAAATTAGAAATGAAACATGAATGCGGGCCCGTGGTTTTGTTTTGGTTTCATTGTTTGCCGCGGCTCGTGGGTTAGAAGTTAGGTTTCCATTTCATTAAACTTTGCAGCGACCAGCCGGCGGCGACCACTGACCTCGACTCTCAGCAGCGTGAGGCTTGAGCTCAACTCATACACAACCTACAGGTCTCGACTCTCAGGCTTCAGCTTAGTCTCAGCGGATTACAAACTTCTAAGTTATGGCCGTAACCTAGAAGTTGCCAATCCCTTCGCTAACATTCCAATTCGAAGCTGGCTGCTCCACCGCTCAGATTAGTGTTTGAATTCGAGCTCGAATCCACAAATTGTAAGACACCGTTAGACACTGAGTCTTAGCATCGACCTCATCTCAGGCTATGGACCGTGGTTTGAAGGTTGTGGCAATGTCCTGAAGGTTGACAATGCTAACCAGAACTCGTCCTCGTGTGAATACTCGCCCTCTTGCCAAAACGTTGACCAGTGAGTGATCAAGGGTACTGCACAGTGCACACTTTCAAACTCCTGTAGGCTGTGTATTGTTGTTTTTTTTGGCTGTAAATTTTTTGTTTGTTTGTTTTTGCATTATTCAATTCATCTCCTATTGGACGTGATCACTGATATCGATACAGTAACTAAGAAATAAAAGATTAAGTTATAAATTTATAATATGTCTTGCCAAAATTGAGGTCCACTTGGATGAGGATCACACAGTTTTCATTAAAGGACTTAAGTTCTCATGTATAGGCTGCAACTTGGACTTTGCCCTTAAAAGTTGACAGAGCCTGAGAGCAGTGAGCCTTCTGAGTCCTGACAGAGCCTGACTCCTGAGAGCAGTGAGCCTTCAAGCAAGCCCTCAAGCAGCCTCGGCCCTCCAGCAAGCCGCACAGTGCACTGTCCAGACTCCAGCTTCCAAGTTCCAGCCTCCAGGTAAGTCAAAAATTTAAATACACTTTTTTTTATCAGTTCAATAAAATTTACTAGTTTTTATCAGTTAAAATTAAATACAATTTATCAGTATTTAAAGAGGCTCAGGCTGAATTTTGAACTGATAATTTTTTTTTTTATAAATTATAGTTTCAAATTTTCATAATTTCATTCTGCAAAAAAAATAAAACTAATTAAAATGTAAATTGAAAAAAAATTGCAGACATTTCAGGCTTCAAGCCTTCACCTCAGTCTTCAACAATCAGAGGTTCAGAACCTTCAAATTTCAATGGCACCCCCAAAATCAACTGTTGTAGCTTGGAATTTTGTCAAAAAAGATGGGAATAATCTTTCATGTCAGCTGTGTGGACATGATTTCACTGGCACTTTAACTAGAGCAGTGGATCACCTTCTCGGTATTAGCAATGGAAGTGGAGGTGGTGTTGAAGGCTGCACTAAGATCTCTGATGAACAAAAAGCCACAGTGGAGAAAGACCATTTCACTGCAAAGATGCAAAAGGAGAAAAGGGTAAATAAGAGGTAGCGAATTGAGAGGGAGATTGCCATGTCTTCCTCCAACACCATTAATTCAATCTCAAACATTGGTGGATCAAGTTTTACTCAAGTAAAAATAGGGGGAACCAAAACGTTAAATCAATTTTGGAAACCTATTGAGAAACAAGAAGTTGATGATGCTGTTGCAGAATTCTTTATGCATGTTCAATTCCCTTTAATGTGGCGAGGAGTCCATATTTTAAAAATGTAATTAAAAAGACCATTGATTTTGGGAAGGGCTATGTTCCTCCCGAATCTAAAGCTTTAAGGACAACTTTGCTAAAGAAAACAAACGACAGTGACAGGAAAGTTGGCTCAGATTAAAGAGTCTTGGAAGCTTACAGGATGCACAATTTTGAGTGATGGTTGATCAGATTTGTGTCATCGCCCATTGATCAATGTGCTTGTTTATAGTCCTCAAGGGGTACTTTTCTTGAAGGCAGTAAATGTAATGGATCGAGTGAAGACATCAGAATTTATTTTTGGATGAAGTGATTCAAGAGGTTGGGGAGGAAAATGTTGTCCATGTTATTACAGATAATGCATCAAATTGTGTTGGTGCAGGGAAGCTGATTATGGAAAAGTATAATCACATTTATTGGACCCCTTGTGCAGCTCACTACTTGGATTTAATGTTGCATGACTTAGCCAAATTTCCTTGGGTCAATGAGACAATCTGAAGAGCCAAAACAATTGCAAACTTCATCATCAACCATCGTCTCACTTTGAGCATATACAGGAAGAATGCATCAAAAGAGTTGTTGAGGCCTTGTGATATAAGGTTTGTCACTTTTTATATCACTCCGAAAAGAGTTGTTGAGGAAAAAGCGAGCCTAAGAGTTGTTTTTTGCAACACTGAGTGGGAGAGATCTACCCTTTCAAAAGAAACTAAGGGGAAAAATGTTGAACAAATAGTGCTCAATAATGGCTTTTGGGAAAATGCAAACAAGGTTTTAAAAATATGTGGCCCAATTGTTAATGTGCTCCGCATGGTTGATGGTGACAAACCTTGTATGGGTTTTGTTTATGAAAGCATTGATCGTTGCAAAGAGACCATTGCAACTGCTTTTAATAATGTGGAAGCTGATTACCAGGAGATATGGGATTTAATTGATCAAAGATGGAAGATGATGCATAGTCCATTACATGCAACAACATGCTATTTGGACCCTAGATTGTTTGGGTTACCAAGACATAGGGATGAAGAAGTCATGAATGGACTTATCCAGGCTATTGAGAAGCTAAATCCAGATCCAGAAATTGCAGGTTTGGTCAGAAGTCAGTTGAGGGCATACAGGTTAGAAGAAGGGTTATTTGGAACACAATCAACAAAGTATGATAGGAGCAGAAGTGATCCAACAGTATGGTGGGAATTTTATGGTTCAGGGGCACCAGAATTGCAAAATTTTGCAATTCGTATCTTAAGCCAAGGATCAAGTGCATCAGCATGTGAAAGGAATTGGAGTTCCTTTGACCACATTCATTCCAAGAAAATAAATAGATTGTTATCTGGAAGATTAGAAGATCTTGTTTATGTTCGTAGTAACTTGCAGTTGGCTTTGAAAAATGTGGCTAAAGAGTCATCCAATTCCTCTACTCCGTGGATCGATCATGATCCAAATGCATCAATGGATGAAGCTGATTTGTACATTGACAGTAACATTGACAGGGAATTGACTGATGGATTTGATGCTGAAGCATCTTGCGGATTCACAACTCCTTCTGCTCTTGATGATATAGAACTTTTTGATATAACAAGTGGGCCACAAGAACATCAAGAATAAAACTTCTGTTCCTGTTTTAGATTTCTAGTTTACTTTTTGCATAAACAATTTTCTAAAACTACCAAGCTACTTTAAACTTTCGAGTTTATATATTTTGAATACTTTTTTATCAGATTGTTTTTCAATATATGAAATCTGATATGGCCCATGGTTTTGTTGAATTTGATATGGGTGCCAATGTCTATGATGAATTTCTCACCTTATTTACTATGTATGGAAGTTGGTTCTTTATTGGAATTTGGCACTTGCTTTCATGGTTTATAAAATTATGTGGAAATGATTTAAATGTTTGAGCAATAATCTTATGTCTTTGTAATGTGCATTATGGACTTTGAATTTGACTTTAAATTGATTTTTTTTATATATATACAATTTTTTTTTTGAATTTCTATATGTCTAATTTGAAGTCAAACTTTATCGGCAAAATTTTAGTTGGCGAACTTTATTCAAATTTCAAGGTCGCCGAACTCGAACACGAACATGAACTTGGTGACTTAGGATGCAACTGAAAAGAAAGTTAAAAGCATATATGGCCACATTTAACAAGAAAAGTAACATAAAATGCAAAAGATGGTCGGGACAAAAACATTTAGCACGTGGGCAAAAGCCAATACATGAGCTTGACCCCATCATCATGGCCATCACCCTGGTTCCGACAGGTTCTATGAGCCATCTTCATCATGTAGGAACCCATGATTGTCCCAACAACTAGTGAGCGATGAATTGCCCCACCTTAAAAGGGGTATTCCACTGCTATATCTTACACATCATGCTCTAACCCCTTGAGCCCTGAGCAGTCAATCAAAGAAAATCATAAAAAAACAAAAGGCATAAAAGAAGGGTGGAAAATCAAGGTCGGGGCACCTCATGTACCACGATTTCTCCCTCCTATACATTATAAACCCAAGTGTGGGCTTCTCTCTTATCAGCTACCCTTGTACCCTAGCATGTGACCCAGGGTTGCCCCTTCTCATTCCATACTTCATTCACCTATCTGCTACATGCCACCACCTTTGAAGGATGTACCTTTACTATATAATCCCCTTTAGAAGCAGAAACCACCTAATGGGGCATTTGGTTAACCCCATTTGGAGTTTTGGAGACATTAGCACATCCCAAAGCCCATTATGGAAGGGAAGACCATTATGAAGTCCCCACCTGTGGTCCATGATTAGGTAAGCTCATTTACTCGATTTCTTTAATGACTTGTATTGGAAGGCTAGGGGACACATTAGATCTTATGCCGGATTGCAGATGGTTTCCGTTTGGGTTTGGTCTCGCTATACGAGGTCCTAATCCTCTAGAGGGCTACATTGGCACATGTAGGGTGAACGTTGAGAGCCATGGGCCTCCACAATAGCAAATTTCACTCCATGGATCCCCACAGCCATTCAGAGATTGCTCGTGGTTCACTTATTGGACGAGGAGGATGCACCTGATCCATCATGCCCAGCTGGCCCCATATCTACACCATACACTTGGCAAATGATCCAAAACTTGCATGATGAGGATCACCTACACCATCATCCTAGCCCTTGTAGATGATCTACAACATCTTTGATTTGTTTGGAGACCCGTGAGGACACCTGTGTGCCCCCACGTGTCATTTGGAGCACCATAGGTTATTAGAAGGGGTCAACCCCTTGTCCACTGCTTTTGAGGGTCCTATTCTTCATTGTGGCACCCATGGACCTCATTAGGCCTCTTAGAGGGCCCTACAACATGCATAGATTATTATTTGACCTCTTGAGAGGCTTACTTTTTCATTTATGAGCTAGTTTGGTGGGCTTGTCACCAAAAGTTGTATTATTAGCACATTATTTTATTTTGAGGGCTTATGTAGGCCAAGGAGGCTAATTCGAACTCCTAAGATGTGTATAAATACAAGTGAGGTGAGATCATTTCTCATCATCACTTTGGATTGGATCTCTCTCTTCTTTAGAGAATTTCGCACTTTTTTCTGGAGGATGAATTGGAGCATTTATGGATGAATTTTGATGTATGGTTATTGGTCTATCTTCTCTTGGAGATTCTCCATTGTCATTTGTGAATGGTTGGATATACTCTACTGCATGTAAGTACAAAATTTTGATGTTATTCTTGTTACTTTTGTCATATATGTTGGATTGGGATTTTCGTTGTTTTAGGGCTAATTGCTGCATGCAAATTATTGCTTAATATTGTGGGATTGTCTCTATTATAACATTTTCTCCATGTATGGGCCATGTTGTGTGAGCGAAACCTCGTAGGGGTAAAATCTAACCTTGATAAGTCATTCCTCTTATGCATTTGAAGTATAAAAGTTGTAAGATTGCTTTCACTTGACCTAAAGGGTTTGTGAAGTAATTTTGAGGCCTCCTTGACTGGGAACCAAGAAATCTTACACATAATCAACATAGACTCCATTCTCCCAAGGATTAAGGCACTGATCTACCAAGGGTGGTTACCAAATCTCTTGTCTTTTCACCTTCTCCCAAGTCTAGCCACATTTGAGTTCCTAGGGCATCAATTTCCCGACATGTTAGCCACTGAAAAAATTTGATCTCCTAGGGTCTCCTGCACTGGCCTTTCCTCTAGCCCTCCAAATTTGAAAACATTCCGACGATGGAATTGACAGAAAAGCGAAGCCCTAGCTTCATGACAAAAACTTTTTCTACCATCCCCAAGGCTAGCACTTCCCAAGGTCAAACCAACATCTTCGAGTAATTATATTTTCTTTGATCCTCTCTCCACCTTGTCTAGGGTAAGAATATTATTGGTTGCTACATTCCTTCCTCATAACCTAGACTGGGTCCACTTGGCCCCCTGTGGTCCCACTCCTTTGAAAGACCATTCTTCAAGAACCATCTGGGATACCAATTCTAATAAGGATTTTAGGGATTGGGAATCTCCTTCGCACGTCTTATCCCATAAACCTAACCCTCAAATCGTTTCTTCCTTTCCTTAGATTACCTAGTACCTTGCTTACAAAGAAAGCAACCTTTATCCTACAAATTCTGGGAAAGGGTTGTTCGGGTCACTCATATTCATTGACTTATCCTTCATTAGTGACTCCACACATACCAGATCTCCTCCCATCGATGAAAATCCATAAATAGAAGGGAGCCTTATCTGAGGTGATAGTGGGCTAAGACTCCATTTGTTGCCCTTGGCGTAGCATTTTCGCTTTAGGGATTCCCCTTAGGTTCCCTGCTAGTTTGAGCGGTAACAACAACAACTCGTATTATTTCTTCTAAGTGAAAAATTTATTATTCAGTTTATTGCTATGGCAACATCAAAATAAACACACTACAACCTTCACAAATAAAACTACGAAAAATAAATAGCATTGGAAACTAAGAAAATACTAGCACACACACATAAAATGACACCGTTATTTTTGGACAACTGTCCCCAGAAAAATCTAACTTGGGAAAACTAGTGCAGCAGTGAGGGTTTTTATTATTATGCAGCAGTGAAAATCTGAGTACAATCTATGGATGCCCAATTGGCAATCCAAACAACAAGAAAATCTGGGCAAAATTATTTTAAGGGAATTAGCCTTCTTCCACAAGCAATCCCGACACAACTTCCTGCAGAAAACTCACCTTCCTAGACCCTCTACATCGGCCTCTGCGCTGCTCTGCACAAACCCTATGTTGTCAAGCCTCCAACCTACCTTTGATGAAGTCGTTATGCTCGTCTTTGCTGGGGAAATCGCCTCTTTGACACTTTGGACCCTCTGCCCAACCTCTGGAATTGAGAACGAATTTCTCTCTAGAAAATCGAACTACTTCTATGAAGCCATTGTGCAGTCCTCTACACCGCCTCACTAAGAATAACTCTGTCCTCTTGCTGCTGCCTCTCTGGATCTAGAAAACTTCCTTCAGATCATTGTCCCTGCCCTTATTATCTCTGCTGTCTCACTCAAGCTCTAATTCTCGGCAACTGACTATTGCTACTCTGGAAAGTCGAATTCTCCAAGTGACTCTGGTGCATTCTCCATCACCACATCGATCCCCTCTTATATCTTCCTATTGAGACTCCAACGACCAAGATTAAATCTTAATCGATGGCTCAGGTCATTTCTGGATCAATCCGTGTGAGTTTCTAGAGAATTTTCACCTTGACTTAATTAATTTTGAGTAATTAGCCATATTCCCTAAGTTTCTTACGAAATATTTAAAAATCGGCTAAAAATCTAATTAAGCCATCTCTAGATGGAATTTCCAGAAACGATTTCTGAGTTTTGGAGATCTCATGTATTCTAGCCTCTCCACCAAATTTCGTGGCTAGAACACATTCGATGCTACAAAAGCTAACACTCCCTCTTAGCGAGGAATGTGTTTTGGTGTTGCACATCCTGCCACAACACCTTGTCTTTGTATCACCTCCTATCACACTGCTGATATTTGGCTACTGTGACTACCTGCAACTGCCCACCAACCACTGCGCAACTTTGATGCTGCATCTGTGCTGCTGCTGACCCTGCTGTACTACTGCCAACACTGCAACTCCCTCTCATCGGTTGTTGCTGCAACTGCAACTTCAACTACTGCAACTGAGAAGCATCCAAAATACTGAACCAACTGTGTTCAGTATGATGCATTTGTCTCCCGAGTCCTGACTGCTATTAGCATCTGTACTGCCTCTGAAGAATCTGCGTTGTTGCTGACTCTACATTGCTGCCAATTCTGCACTGCGCTCTCCAGCATCTGATTGCAACTAGTCCTTCAATTGTCACTCGGGAATTTTGATTGCAGCTTTGACACTGATCCATCTTGCTACTGAATACTGTGGGCCCCAGTAGCAAGGTAATGATTCATGAGGTGGACTCCTCAAGGACCTTGCCCAATCTCTGTAGCTCTCTAGGGCTACAACTCCAAGCCACCCAACCTCACTCCTGGAGCTATGTGGGCTATCATAGTGAGGTCTTCCTCCAACCTGGAGGATAGCCTATCTATCTCAACATTTGCTGCTGCCTAGTCCTGTTTCTCCTCTGTCCTTCTTTCTAAGAGGACACTAGGTATTGTAGTGGCCAAACTCACCACACTTGAAGAACTTGACCTTAGACAGATCCTTCTTCTTCTTTCTCTGCTCCCCTTTCCCCTGACTGGGACCCTTAAATGCAAGGGCCACATTCTCCTCCTTCACCACCATCTGTCCGTTGCTACTGTTGCCATTGGTAGAGCTCTTCAGTAGAGCTCATCTCAATTCCTCCAGCTGCAAATTGGTTCGCATTTTGTCCCATCTTGGTAGCGTGTCTTTTCCCAATATACTTTGGACGAAGACCTGCCAATCCTCTGAGACACTATTGAGTGCCAATCGTACTAGTTCTGAAGGTTGAGGCGCTACCCCAACAACTGAAAATTGATCTCGAACCTCCTGAATCCTAGTGAGGAAGGGATCTATGCCTTCCCCCTTTTGCATCCTAATGCATCTCAACTTCTCCTCTAGGAACATCTTCCGTTGCTCGGAAGTACCCTGGTATAGCATGGAGAGAGCATCCCACATCTCTTTGGCCGTTCCCTTGGCCGCTATATGTGAGACTATATGGTCCCGGACTCCATCCAGGATCAACCGCTTCGCCCGTGCCATCTCCTTCCTATATTCCTTGAGCTGGTCTGCATCCTGAGGAACTGCCACTACATTATCAGTGTAGGCTTTCAAGCCATATTCATCTAGAAGGAAGGACATCCTAGCCTTCCAGATGAAATAGTTGGAAGATCCATCCAACCTATCCTAATCTCTAAGCCCTGTAGTGGCTATCTCTGAAACTGTCGAAAACTGCCTCTTTCCTTGTGCTTGGGTGCTGCTCTACTATTTTCACTTTCTCCTAGAATGCATGACTCTGCTAGCTGGTACTGCCAGGCTGCAATTGGAAATTCAAACTTCCGAGACTCGAAGTTCCCTGAGGAAAATTTTCCCTCTGCTATGTGTGCTTCTCTCTTCCACCCGGTGTGGATTTTGCATCTGCAACCTGCAGCAAAACCCTCTGCATCCAACCATAAATTTGCTTAGTGAAAATTTGACCTGTAGCTGCTTCCTTTGATTGTTGGAATCACTATCGTGTGCAAATTGAATTTTCTGCACCCCTGCAATGGAAAATCAATTTTTCTGCCCAACAATTCTACCTGCCAGTCTAAGCATTGCGCTGCCTCTATGAATTTCGGCCTGCTGCTCCTTTGGAATAGCGAAATTCCCATCTTCACTTTTGAACTTTTCGGCTGATCATTCATGCTTTGATACCATGTGAAAATTTTACCATTGAAATCCTATTGCAACAACTGGTGTTATTTCTTCTAACTGATAAATTTATTATTCAATTTATTGCTACGACAACATCGAAATAAACACATTGCAACCTTCACAATGTAAAACTGCGGAAAATAAATAGTGCTGCAAACTGATAAAATACTAGCACACACATAAAAATGACACCGCTATTTTTGGATAATTATCCCTGAAAAAACCCAACTTGGGAAAACCGGTGCAATAGTGAGGGTTTTTATTATTATGCAATAGCAAAAATATGAGTACAATCTATGGATGCCCAACTGACAATCCAAACAAGAAGAAAATCTAGGCAAAATTATTTTAAGGGAATTACCCTTCTTCCACAAGCAATCCAGGCACAACTTCCTTCAGAAAACTCAGCCCCCTAGACCCTTTGTGTTGCTTTGCATAGACCCTATGACGTCAAGCCTCAAACCTGCCTCTGATGAAGTCATTCAACCTGTCTCTACAGAGGAAATTGCCTCTCTGACACTATGGACCCTCTACCTGGCCTTTGGAATTGAGAATGAATTTCTTTCCAGCAAACCGAACTGCTTCTTTGAAGCAACTGTGCAGTCCTCTATGCTGCTTCATTGAGAATAACTCGACCCTCTTGCTGTTGCCTCTCCGGATCTGGAAAACTTCCTCGAATCACTGTCCCTGCCCCTCACTATCTCTGCTACCTCACTAAAGCTCGAACTCTCTGACAGCTGACTACTGCTACTCTGGAAAATCGAATTCTCCAAGTGACTCTAGTGCATTCTCTATCACCACATCAAGCCCTTCTTATATCTTTTTGTTGGAACCCCAACGACCAAGATTAAATCTTAATCGATGGTTCAGATCATTTCTGGATCGATCCATGTGAGTTTCTAGAGAATTCTGACCTTAACTTAATTAATTCTGATTAATTAGCCATATTCCCTAAGTTTAGACAAAATCAGCGAATAATCTAACTAAGCCATCTCTGGGTGGATTTTCTAGAAACGATTTATTAGGTTTTGGAGATCTCATGTATTCTAGTCTCTCCACCAAATTTTGTGGCTAGAACACATTCGATGCTACAAAAACTAACAAGCACAAGGGATTTCCGAGCGGGAATTCCTTCCTCATTTCGATGATGTTCGAGTGTCTCCCTAGTGAGGCAATTTGGGGAGCTCAATTCAGAGTTTCCATTGGACATAATTATAGGAGTTTACTCAGCAGATCGCATTTCTTGGGCGTAGAGGTATTTGCATGGAGCATTTTATGTGAGCAAGCGTGGGTTAGAGGCTCTAGGTTTTTGCATGGAATTACGTATGGTTAGACTAGAGTTTGGATAGTGATTTGTTGGGCTTGATTGGAGGCTATCACTTGGGTCGATTTTTCCATCTTTTGACATGGATGCAAAAGCTAATTCGTGGTGCTTGGGGGAGGAGATTCCCAGGGAATTTCCCTTCGGGGATTTATAGGAAATTTCCTCGAGGGGGTACAAAACTCTGGAGTGATTTTCAGGGCTGGAGGTACTTGCTTCAGTGTGGGATGAATTTTCCTTGCTAGGGTCTGTGCAGTCATTTTTCTGGGCTCCGTTTGTAGTAGCAAAATCACTTAGAGCTAGTGGGATTTGAAGGTTGGACTCTCACTTCTCTTTTGGGAGAAATATTGCAGGAATTTCCAGCTCAGTGGAGGAGTTTTGGAGCAAGGATTTAGCAGAGCTTTCTAAACTAGGTGTTGGGCCAGTAGTTGGAGGAGAACGCACCAACTTTGGGTAATTTCGGGTTGGTGGATTCAGGCCAAACCCTTCCGAGTTTTTGTGGGTTTGGTGAGGGAAGCACAGTTCACTTCGGGACCATTTCCACCACTTGGGTTTGCGAGATATTTTTGGGTTTTTTGGAGTTGGTGTGGAGAGCCTACATTTAATTTTGCAAAAATTTTTCGGTAGATTTGAGGGCCGAAAATTGAAATCTCAGTGCACTTATAGCAATAGTGGTAGTAAATTTTTGGGCTAGTGCAGAACATGGTGGGGAGCTCATCTAACATTTGGGCAGCTTGATCATCAGCTGGGTTTGGCTTTGCTTGCTGTAGCAAGCCCAGGTTCCTCTTTCATACTCATTTGTACTCCATTTTGCTCAAAAATAAATAAAATGGCTTAGAGTTTTGGTGCATTTCCTCGTGTTTGATTTGCTGTGTATGTGTTGAATTTCATAGTTGTTGTCATAGTTCATGTTTCTGTTATTCACTTAATATTTCTGTTAGGAATATTACAGTGGTATCAGAACCATAATCTTGGCCAACTATGGGGTAGCCAACTAGATCATGGAAGATTTGGGCATGTATGCATAGTGACCGTTAAACCATAGACAACCCATGGCTCAAGGAAGATTTAGTATGCAAGAATTTAAGGGTGGAATCCGCTGGAACGATGAGAGATTGGCCCAGTTGAGGAAGGTTTCAGACCAGTTCCATCCTCATCCTTATGGTAGAGACACTATAGGTGCACAGGCTATGGGGTGCAACCACCTACACCATGTGGGGAAATTTGACAGACTCAGTGCACCAGATCTCCTCAAAAGGAGCAGGCAAGACAGGGACATTTAGAGGGTGAGACTAGGAGGCACTTTTGCTAGTGGCGACTTGGCTTTAGATATCAGGAGCCTAAGGAGGAGGTTGAGCATGAGTTTGTGGGCACACAAGAGTGTGAGGAGCATGTCGATGTGTCCAGTGTGACACAAGAGTCACCCTTGTTGGAGATCCCTTTAGTAGCTCTAATTGACACCCTAGTTGAGAGAGTAGAGCATACACTCAAAGGGCCATCTGTTGATGAGGTACCACCCAGGGATTAGGTGTTGTCCGTTGTGGAGGTATCCATTGCCAAGGTGTCCAAGGCCATGTCCGAGCTTTTAGGTGATAGTAGCCCACAACAAATTAGTGAGGTGCTCGGAGACATGTCCAACGATGAAGCGCTGGCAGGCTCAAATTTATCCAAAGTTGTGACAGAGTTTCTAGATGATAGCTACCTATCGCTGATTGTTGAGGATGTTATGCATGATGAGCTATCTGTGGAGGGGAAATTAGTGGCTCATGTTGAGCCCATGGTGGAGGAGGATGAGCAACAATCCTTGGAGTCAGCCATTGATGAGGAGCAGTTAGGTGCATTGGCAGCCAACAGAGTTATCGTACTTTCAGACAAAAATCCCCTTCAAGCATACATTGATGGGGCTTGCAACATTGTTTGGTCGCCCCCGCATGTTGGTGAGAGAGAGACTGTGTTACCTAGGCAGATTACATGGATTGGCCAAACTAGCGAGAAGAGGCAACACGAGTTGTGTAGGATGGAGGACTTGTTCTAAGTATGGTTGTTCGTGCATTCGATCCCTTTCTCGGGGTTGGATGGTGAGAGATATTGAGTTGATATCTGGTGGAGCTGGCTAGGAGGTTAGATGTATCCATGGCCACAATTTAGCAGGGGTTGTGGATTTCTAGAGGGGCTCGAGGGCTAGATTGTTGGGATCAAGGTGGAATTCTCCATCACATGGTGGAGCCAGTGGGTGATAGTAGTCGCTATGTGATGGGTCTGATGATTGGACGCACACACATTTCTAGATCTACATCAACACTAGTGACGAGATGGTTTGACAGGAGAGCAGGTAGATATCACGAGTTATATTGGCATATTGATTGAGCATGGGATCAGAGGGTGATTAACCCACTCTGGCAGGAGTTGGTAGGAGGAGGTGGCATCGACAGGCCACTAGACAAGGCATCATATGGAGACAATGCTCTCTTATTGATATATTGGGCACCGAAGCTACTGAGGTTCGACACGGTAGCGTTATTCGTGATTACATGTGAGGAGTTGGGCTGCTCGGGTGTACCTAGGAAAATGAGGAGGTGTAGATCACATCGTGGTGGGTGCACTAACAAAGTGGCGGATACATGGGCACATATGGGATGCCCTATGGTACATGGAGGCATGGCATTGAGCATTGGTATCTAAGGGTGCATGGAGTCGTGCCACGGAGTTCAATGCTATGCAGAGGAGTGTAGGGGTACATACTTGTGTGCATCCAAGCATGTTGATGCACAACAGGGTGTCGGAGTGTTTCCGCCAGAGATCTTTTGACGAGGGTGTCAGGCACATCATTGAGTTTGGCACATAGATTTGTAAAGCGAGTTGATCACAGGGACGACCGTGAGCTTCCATTTATCACTCCAACATTGCACACTAACACAAAGGACTTGGCTATCATCTCTTGATGCTCTCATCGCAAGCAACAGGACCTAGAAGGTTCATATGAGATAGTTGGATGAGACACAATGCATTGTGAGAGAGGCTTTCCAGCTGTGGCATATGGTTAGAACGCAAGTTGGTGGATGCAGGCTTGGGGGTAATCTGATCTTCTGCAGAGGTAGCACTTGCACCACCCTTGAGCCCACACTCAGGGATTTGCATGACCCGCTTTTGGTGAGACATTTCGAGGTGTCTCAGGAACATCTACAGCAGTTGGTGGACCTTACTTGCAGGCAGATGTTTAGACTCCGAGCAGTATTGGGGAGCACTTTTAGGAGGAAGGACGACAAATCCCATTGCGTGGTATGGCCGATGCAGGGTTGTTTCGCACACACCATATTTTGTTCAGGCATTGCTTGAGGACAAACAATTTTTGGCAGGGAGTACTGCAATATCCCCAATTTTGATTTTTAGCATTAGAGATGAGCATTGGGAGAGGACACAATTTTGGCATTGGGACTTTGTTAAAATGGGAAACTAGGGCCAAACTCCATGTGCGTCTACTTATTCATGGAAGCTGATATTTTACTTGGACTCCTCTCATCGAGAGGTGTAGGATTGATCTAAAGATCATCCGATTCCGACATGTATTCATGGAGATATGAATTTATTTATGTTATGGAACAATTCGTCAAGGTCGGCCAGCAACCAAATTGCCCCCACTTGTCCTCAACGTTTTAGTATAAAAAGAGGTGGCTTGCAAGTCATTTGGAACACACCTTTTCTGATCTCTTCCGCTCCACTTGTCTTTGGGTTTTTGTGGGAGGAGATATCTTAAGATGATACGCTGACCCACGTGGAGAAACTTAACGCTATCATGGAGAAGGCTCTACGCTGTCATAGAGAAGCTCTAATGCAGTCAGGAAAGAAGGTTATATCATAGCAAGGAAGTGAGTCCTGAGCGAAAACTTCTAGACGCTGAGATAGGAGGATCATGTTATGCCCTAACCGCAGAGAATAGAGGGACTGATGTAGCCCCATAGATGCTGATTGAATGATTGCATAAAGAAGGTCTAATCAACCATGGAAGACTCTAATCAATACGTTGTTCTAAAGAATGTAAAAGGGAGCTTTTATATGCATCAAAAGAAGACCTGTCTACGCAGCTAGGAGAATGTGGTATACACTGGGAAGAGGAGGCCTGTTTCAGCAGACAAAAGAACCCTAACTACATCAAGAAGGAGACTGATCAGTGTGTCCATTTAAGGGCTATTTCAGGGGTCCAATTAGAGGGCTGAACTGCTAGTTGATAGGCCGAGGATAGGAGGCTTGAGTGAGCACTTGCTAGAGGGATATCAGTCACTCTAATAGGCTGTCATGAGCATGTTCTAAGGACTGTTGTATGCCACTTGGATTCTGAATAGTAAAGGCAAACAAACTTTCCTTGGAGATAAATTGCAGTCAAATCTGGGCAGACTTTGGGACTGTTAGGAGACTGCACTTTGGACCTGTTAAAGGAGTCTACAACTATAGCCTAGCTGCTCTGCTAGGCTGTAAGACATGTCAAGAAGCTAAGGTTGGTGAGTGTAAACGGTTGCAGCATATTGGATGAAGTGATGGGTGTAGCGTGGTGTAGCGCAGTGATGATGATGAGTGCAGCATAGTGTAATGAAGTGCAACATGATACTGTTGCAGCACAGTGATGATAATGAAGTGTAGCATGACAATGGTGCAACCAGTGATGATAATGCAGTGCAACATGGCAGTGGTGCAGCACAGTGATGATGCTGAGTGCAGCATAGTGTAATGAAGTGCAACATGATAGTGGTGCAACACAATGATGATGATGAGTGCAGCACCGTGATGATGGGTGTAGCATGTTGCATCTTAGTGATGATTAGTGCAGCATGATGAGATGCAACATAATGATGGGTGTAGCATGATGAGATGCAGCATAGTGATGGGTGCAGCATGGTACAACTCAATGATGATTAGTGTAGCATGATGAGATGCAACATAGTGATGGGTGCAACATGGTGCAACTCAGTGATGATTAGTGCAGCATGATGAGATGCAGCATAGTGATGGGTGCAGCATGATGATGAGGTGCATCTTAGTGATGGGTGCAGCATGATGATGAGGTGCAACTCAGTGATGGGTACAGCATGGTGATGGAATCACCTGAGTTCAGATTTGCTCCCTCATGTCATATTCAGTGTTGATAATATTGGTATCGACAAAATATCGGCGAGGGTCCAAAAAACATCTTATCGGCAATATCGGCGAAAATATTGACAAAATATCGACAAGCATAAAAAATAAATTTTTCAATTTTTAAACATAGCCGATATTTTCTCGGCGATATAGCGTTTTGCCAAAAATATCGCGATATTTTCGAATATTGCCGATATATTGCCGATATTATCAACAGTGTATTCTTGGAGAAGATCTCTGTGTAGAAATTCCCACTGTAGATCAACAGATTATGCAATATACTAAAACACAATACAAGATCTACTTCTACAACACTTTATGGAAGCTTAATCGAATTGAGCAAGATCAAGAGAACACATATAACTGAGAATGAGAAATGAATCACACATAACACAGAAGAAATAACCCGAGGAAAGCGTCAACCTAAAACCCCAACTCTGTATTATCATACAAGTGGAAAATAGTCACAAAATTACACAAAGCTCTAGCTTGGAAGCCAATCAGCGCTCAGTATAATCCCTCTGTTGCTCATAGACAGTCAAAGGCCTCTCACAAACCTTCTCCTCTGCCCTGCAAGCCTCCTATTTCCTTGCGCAGTTTTTCTTGGGGTCCAGTGCTTCCACACATGTGAATTCCCACCTCACACTGCTCACTTGGACCTATAGTAACTGCGCAATCCTGAAGGAGATAAATCCTTCTGCATAGATGAGTTTCCTTTATAGGAACAATCCATCCAATTGATAGTACATTGTCCCTCCTCTGATCTCAACTAGGTCTTTCTCTGAACTAACATGCATGAGTTATTTATGAGAAAATATTCAGTTATCTGAAGTGCAGCAATTACATGCGTGCAAGCATTAACTAACTGAACTCACAATTAATTCAACAAACTGTTTGAATTAATCTAACTGGACTTGACTCAGTTAACTGAGCCAACTAATTACAACTCAATATTACAACTTATCCTTATCTCTTTAATTGATGGATAAATTCCTCAATTAATGGAGAAACTGTTGCATGTCCCCACATAGACCTCATGTTTGATTTTCCTTAACTAATTAACTCAAGATGAATTTATTAATTATTTTACAAACAACTGCTAAGATCAAATTCGAATTTTACTTCTCTATTTTAGTTCAGGGACTAACTAAAATAAGAATCTATCCTGAACTACTAAAAATAGCAATGCTATTTTTAGCACTTCCATTTTTCATTCCTTGTTGCTCAGTCCAGCATTGGTACCTAAACTGTTATTTATAGCAGTGCTAGTTTTAGCACTTCTATTTTTAGCATTTCTTGTTGCCATTTTCAACACTCCCTCTCAACAAGAAAGGCATTCAACTCAAACCCGATCCTGAACCTTTGGAATGTTCTGCATGCAACACTTCTTCCAAGTGTTGTTGCTTCAGCAACTCTAGAAACAAAAAAAATCCCGACTGACCTCTCTGTTGGGCTAGAAACATACTCTGATGCTAAAGCTCCCTCTGCTGCTGAGAAGTGCTCCCTCACTGACCTCTGAGGTGCTGCAACATCTCCATGCATCTCGCACTGTTGCACACCCCTCTGTGCCATCCTGCACTGGTGCAACACTCCTATGCCTCTCGCATTGCTGCAGCCTGCTAGCTCTACACCTTGGGACTCCTGCACTGTAGCTCTCTTTGCTGCTCCATCCGCATTTGTCTCTACCCACTCAGCCAGTCTTGCTACTCCTCATTGGGGCTCCCGTAGCAAAGTCGAATCAGAGAGGTTGGGTACCTCAAGGATCCTACCCCTATTCCAGCCTTCTTGGGATGATCACTCCACATCGCCCCACCTCCCTCCTGGAGGTATGGCTACATGTGATCCCTCTACCCACTTGGCTCGAAATTTCCCCCTACTGGAGGTCTCTGCATGAGTGGATGCCTCTACTCGATCTCCTCTCTACTTCTCTAGTTGTGGCTGCTTCAGAACCTCCTGAAGCTGCTTCATCAACTGTGGCTCCTCCACAATTGTCTGAGACTTCTTCTGGCGCTGCATGTTGAGAGGTAGTGTACTCTCTCTCTCAACCACCAAGTCTCCAATAGTTGCCTTGCACCTCAAGGCTTTGCATGCATCTTGAACCTCAAGAGCATGCAAGTTCTTGACTCATGAACCGATCTGCTTTACCTGTCTCGTGATGATGTGTCTAAGGAAAATTTTTCCCTTACTAAAGACTACATCATAGCCTCTGTCTTCCAGCATCGCGATCGATACCAAGTTTTTCTTCAGTCCTGGTACATACTTGACATCTGTCAAGGTAATGCGAGCTCCATGCTCCCTCTGAAAAACAACGGTGCCTACACCTGAGACACTATAGTTTTCATCATTACCCATCGCTATGAGTATCTAGGGATCCTTCTCCTCCAAGGTACTGAACAAACTCTTGTTGCCAGTCATGTGGAAAGAAGCTCCACTATCAAGAAACCAACCACATCCCACCATGGATGAAACCATGCATCCGAAAAGCGTGAAATCCAACTCGAACTGTGAGGCAAGTGCCTCACCTTCTGATCCTTCCAAGGATCCCTTCTTGGATTTCTTCTGTGGACAATTCGTAGCATAATGGCCCACTTCATGACAATGAAAGCATCACACTTTCAATTTGTCAATCTTCTTCCCACCATGGGAAGAACTGGATTTGGGATGGGATGCCTTCCCTTTCCCTTTCCTCACCTTACTCGCTAAGGCTAGATTTTCCTCATCATCTTGCTTCGATGAGGATCCATCTCTGGTGCTTCTTCTTATTTCCTCCTGCATCAGATCCGACCAAAGTCGTTCCCAATCTGGTAGTTTTTCTCTTCCATTAATCGAGTCTTGGTAGCTATGCCAGCTCTTAGGAAGACCGAGGAGTGCAAGACTCACCATGTCATCATTAGCGGTCGTGATCCCTACACTTCCAAGCTCATCCCTGCAGGTGGTGAGCTTGTTCAGATATGTAGAGATCGTGTCGCCCTTTTCACACTTGATCTTACGAAGCTTGTCTTTCAGCGCCAGCTTCCTCTGATCGTTGTTGTTCTGATATAGATCTTTCAATGTTTTCCACATCGAAAACGGTGTCTCCTTCCCATGGAGGCTCGAGACAATGTGGTCTCGAACTCCCTCCAAGAGGATTCTCCTTGCTCTAGCCACACATTTCTTCCATTCTGCCAGTTGAGTAGCATTAGTCGGCTTGGGGACTTCTTGATCAATGAAGTCCTTTAGATTGTTATCCTCTAATATTGCCTCCATGTGATCCTTCTAGGCTATATAATTCGAGCTGCCATCAAGGGCATACTCGAGTCTTAAACCGCTGAATGCCATTGGTGAAATTGAGATGTGATAAGAACTCGATTTCTATATTTAGGAACCACAACCTTCGAACTCCTCCTTGTATACTATTCTTCGCCTTGATCACCTTTGCTCTGATACCATGTAGAAATTCCCACTGTAGATCAACAGATTATGCAATATACTAAAACACAATACAAGATCTACTTCTACAACACTTTGCAGAAGCTTAATCGAATTGAGCAAGATCAAGAGAACACATATAGTTGAGAATGAGAAATCAATCACACATAACACAGAAGAAATAACCCGGGGAAAACCTCACCCTAAAACCCCAACTCTATATTATCATACAAGTGGAAAATAGTCACAGAATTACACAAAGCCTTAGCTTGGAAGCCAATCAACTCTCAGTATAATCCCTCTGCTGCTCATAGATAGTCAAAGGCCTCTCACAAACCTTCTCCTCTGCCCTCCAAGCCTCCTATTTCATTGCGCAGTTTTTCTTGGGGTCCAGTTCTTCCACACATGTGAATTCCCACCTCACACTGCTCACTTGGCCCAGTAGTAACTGCGCAATCTTGAAGGAGATATATCCTTTTGTATAGATGAGTTTCATTTATAGGAAAAATCCATCCAACTGATAGTACATTGTCCCTCCTCTGATCTCAACTGGGTCTTTCTCTGAACTGACATGCATGAGTTATTTATGAGAGAATATTCAGTTATTTGAATTGCAACAATTACATGCATGCAAGCATTAACTAATTGAACTCACAATTAATTCAACAAACTATTTGAATTAATCTAACTGAACTTGACTCAGTTCACTGAGCCAACTAATTACAACTCAATATTACAATTCATCCTTATCTCTTTAACTAATCGATAAATTCCTCAATTAATGGAGAAACTGTTGCATGTCCCCACATAGACTTCATGTTTGATTTTCCTTAACTAATTAACTCAAGATGAATTAATTAATTATTTTACAAACAGTTGCTAAGATCAAATTCGAATTTTACTTCTTTAGTTTAGTTCAGGGACTAACTAAAATAGGAATCTATCCCGAACTGCTAAAAATAGCAATGCTATTTTTAGCACTTCCATTTTTCGTTCCTTGTTGCTCAGTCTAGCACTGGTACCTGAACTGCTATTTATATTAGTGCTATTTTTAGCACTTCTATTTTTAGCATTTCTTGTTGCCATTTTCAACACTCTGCTCTTATTTTGACAAGTCAAAATGTTGACTTCTAATGTATATGTACTATCTCTCTCTCTCTCTCTGCTGAACTATTAAAGAACATAAGAAGAATTGATCAAGGGTTCCCCCACCTTGGGGTTTGTCCTTGGCTGGCGCCACATCTTGTGCCCTCTTGTCTTGGCTTGTCTTTTGCGATTTATGTTTATGTTCTATCTGCATTTTACTATCATGCTAAATGTGATTGCTAATTTGGAATTGATATTGAGCTAATATGGAAAAATGAAGTGAATTTGCTCTCAGCATAGAACATACCTAAAATTAACATGGTATCAAAGCTAAGGTGAAGACAAAGCCCAAGCACGACTGAGAGCAATCACCGAAGACAGTTAAAAAGGACAAAAGGCTCAATGGGTTCGTCTTCCCTCTTCAAATTCACCAAGGGTGAAGTCGAAGCAAAGAAGATTATCAAGGTGGCACAGCGAAAGCATTTGGTGGCCTACCTAAAGGTCACGTCAATGGGAATTCTGGATCTAAGGATGGAAGGAAAGGCAAATGCCTTGCTTGCAATGAGTTTGGCCATTATGCAAAGGAGTATTCAAATAGAAGGGACACATCACTTGATGATGAGAACAATCATTCCAGGGGCATCTTCAGTGATCGAAGGAACAAAGGGTACAATGGCAAAGGAAAAAGGAATGCAGGTCATCAAGGAAATGGCTGACTCTTCAAAGAAAGCAAGGAACTCCAGGTATGAAGAATCAAATGTTGTTTTTGATAAGCTAAAGGAGTATTATCTTATATTGGCCCTCTCCACTACTTCTCTTCTAGACTCTTTGGGAATCTGGCTTATTGATAGTAGTGCTTCAAGGCACTCCATCAGATACAAGGAAGCTCTCTCTAATTTGATAGAGAAGGAGACAATCGTGGAGATTATTCTTGGAGTCGATGCCACCTATCCCAGAAAGGGTGTAGGGAATGCTACCCTTCAATTGAATGAGAGTAGCATGATTCATTTACAAGAAGTTCTTTATGTACCTGATCTCAAGAAGAACTTGGTGTCCATTTCGGCAATGGAAGTCAAAGGTTTCAAGGTGGCATTCATCGATGGAAAGGTACATGTTTGAAAAAGGAATTTTCAAGATGCTTTTACTCTTGGGTTCAGGGTTGGCAATTTGTATCAAGTTGCAAGAAGTCCATTGGGGACCATGTCGTGTGACACATCTCTTCAATGGCACCGGAGGTTTTCCCATCTTCATTGTAAGGCCCTACCCGATGTGAGTTGGATGGTGACAGGGATGCCTGAATTCAAAGAAGAGCATGAAGGTACATGTCTGAGATGTACCGAAGGAAAACTTACAAGGGGACCATTCCCCTCATGTAGCAAGTCCACAGATTTGGAACAAGGGCTTTGAGGTTCATGATTGGGAATCTCATGTATGTAGGTGGAAGGAAAGATCTCTATGGCTTGAAGCGAGCACCCCAAACTTAGTATGAGAGGATTGACAACTATCTGATGAAGCTGAGATTCACTTGGAGTGAAGTCGATCCAAACCATTGCTTGAAGGTTGTGGATGATAGACCTCTCGTACTGGCACCTTATGAGGACAAACTCTTTCTAACAGGTGTAGACCTTCTCATTTGCAAAAGTAAGAGGGAGTTGGATTCTGGATTTGGAATGGTGAACTGCAAGCCCGTGACTACCTCGATGAAGCCTAACTTTAAGAAGTTATGTGGTAGTGATGCTATACCTGATTTGGGTAATGCCTCTGAGTTTCATAAACTCATTCTAGCATTGATGTTCTTGGAGAACTCCCATCTAGATATATGTTTTGTAGTTAGCATGTTGAGCTCATATATGGTTGAGGCTTACTGGATTGATGCCAAGAATCATTTGAGATATCTTCAGGGCACAATCTCTCATGGATTGAGATACATTGCTAGAAATGTGAAGCTGCATATTCTAATGCTGATTAGGCAGGCATTGTGGAGGATCGCACAAGCACTTCTGGTTGTTGGTTCTCTTTGGGTTCTGTGTTGATATCCTAGATGAGTAGGAAGAAAAAGTTGGTTGCTTTGAGCACCACTAAGACTGGATACATAGCTACGAGTATGACCTTGTGTGAAGTTGCCTAGTTGAGGAAGCTCTTCAGTGAGCTGTTTGGACACATGCTGGATACCACCGTGATCTTCTTTGACAACCAAAGGGGGGTTTGATTGTTGAGGAATCTTGTGTTCTATGATCGCTCCACGCATATAGACATCTGGTACCACTTTATCTGGGATATGATACATCGAGGACCAAGAAGGCTCCATCGCATTGGGACTGATGTGTAGGTCGCCGATATTCTGTTGAAGCCCCTGGGAAAGGTCAAATTCTTGACTTTCCGAGAACGACTAGGAGTCGTGGAGAGACTCTCTCCTAAGGGTCCTGTATGATATGGACATTGAGCTTTGGGAGCTCTGGGGGGCTTGGGGGTACATCTTGGAGTGATGAGCAACCATAGGGTGAGTGGTTCAGCCTTCCCCTAGTGGTCTGCTATGTAGGCAGGATGAGTGGTTCATCCTTCTCCTGCTGAGACACAGTCATAGGGTGAGTGGTTCAGCCTTCCCCTAGTGATTTGTTGTGTACAAGGTGAGTGGTTCAGCCTTCCCCTAGGATACCCCTAGCGACATGTAGGCAGGATGAGTGGTTCATCCTTCTCTTGCTGAGACATCCTACCCATGTAGTCTGGGACTCATGGGAAGTACCTCTCATCTGGCCAATGAGTAGGGAAATGAGGATAGGGACCATAGTAGTATCGATGGACACATCGTGTTACTATTGTACTTCCTATGCTAGGATGAGATTGATCTGGGACCAATTGGAACTGACTTCGGGTCAGCAAGAGTGATATAACTCACTCTCTTTCGGAACTGATTTCGGATCAGTAAGAGTGGTATATACACTCTCTTTATTTGGAACTGATTTCGGATCATTAAGAGTGGTATGACACACTCTCTTTATTGGAACTAACTTTAGGTCAGTAAGAGTGGTATGGGACACTCTCTTTTATATGGGACTGACTTCAGGTCAGTAGAGAATGATATGATACATTCTCGATCACTTCTTTTTCTTCATAGTTCAGCAGAGTAGAGCAGTGCAGGGCACTGATGGCAGAGATAGTACAATCTGGTAGATGGATTAGCAGATGGAGTTCTCCCTAGTTGAGAGGGAGTGTTAAAATTGGCAACTAGGGCCAAACTCCATGTGGGTCTACTTATTCACGGCAACTGATATTTTTCTTGGATTCCTCTCGTCGAGAGGTCTAGGATTGATCTAAAGATCATCCGATTCTGACATGTATTCATGGAGATATGAATTTATTTGTTATGGGACAATTCGTCAAGGTCGGCAAGCAACCAATTTGTCCCCACTTGTCCTCAACGTTTTAGTATAAAAAGAGGTGGCTTGCAAGTCAGTTGGAACACACCTCTTGTGGTCTCTTCCTCTCCACTTGTCTTTGGGTTTTGGTGGGAGGAGAGATCTTAAGATGATATGCTGCTCTAAGTGGAGAAACTTAATGTTGTCATGGAGAAGCTCTAACACAGTCAGGGAAGAAGGTTATATCACATTAGGGAAGTGAGTCCTAAGTGAAGACTTCTAGACGCTGAGATAGGAGGATCATGTTATGCCCTAGCCGCAGAGAATAGAGGGACTGATGTAGCCCCATAGATGCTAATTGAATGACTACATAAAGGAGGTCTAATAAGCTATGGAAGACTCTAATCAATACGTTGTTCTAAAGAAGATTCCTATGTAAAAGGGGGCTTCTATATGCATCAAAAGAAGACCTGTTTGTGCAGCTAGGAGAATGAGGTATACGCTGGGAAGAGGAGGCCTATTTCTGCAGACAAAAGAACCCTAACCGCAGCGAGAAGGAGATTGATCAGCGTGTCCATTTAAGGGTTGTTTCAGGAGTCCAATTAGAGGGTTGAACTACTAGTTGATAGGCCAAGGATAGGAGGCTTGAGTGAACACTTGCTGGAGGGATATCAGTGACTCTACTAGGCTGTCATGAGCATGTTCTAAGGATTGTTGTATGCCACTTGGATTCTGAATAGTAAAGGCAACAACCTTTCCTTGGAGATCAATTGCAATCAAATTTGGGCAAACTTTGGGACTGTTAGGAGACTGCACTTTGGACCTGTTGAAGGAGTCTGCAACTATAGCCTAGCTGCTCTGCTAGGCTGTAAGCCATGGCAAGCAGCTAAGGCTGGTGAGTGTAAATGGTTGCATCATATTGGATGCAGTGATGGGTGTAGCATGGAGCAGCACAGTGATGATGATGATTGTAGCATAGTGTAATGAAGTGTAGCATGACAGTGGTGCAGCACATTGATGATAATGAAGTGCAGTATGACAGTGGTGCAACACAGTGATGATAATGAAGTGTAGCATGATAGTGGTTCAACACAGTGATGATGATGAGTGCAACATGACAGTGGTGTAGCACAGTAGAGTGCAGCATCGTGATGATGGGTGCAACATGGTGCAACTCAGTGATGATTAGTGCAGCATGATGAGATGCAGCATAGTGATGGGTGCAACATGGTACAACTCAGTGATCATTAGTGCAGCATGATGAGATGCAACATAGTAATGAGGTGCAACTCAGTGATGGGTGCAACATGATGATGAGGTGCAACTCAGTGATGGGTACAGGATGGTGATGGAATCACCTGAGTTTAGATATGCTCCCTCATGTGTCATATTCTTGGAGAAGATCTCTACTTTTATTTTGACAAGTCAAAATGTTGACTTCTAATGTATATGTACTATCTGTCTCTCTCTTTGCTGAACTATTAAAGAACATAAGAAAAATTGATCAAGGGTTTCCCCACATTGGGGTTTGTCCCTCGTTGGCGCCACATCTTGTGTCCTCTTGTCTTGGCTTGTCTTCTGCGATTTATGTTTATGTTCTATCTACATTTTACTATCATGCTAAATGTGATTGCTAATCTGGAATAGATATTGAGCTAATATGGAAAATTGAAGTAAATTTGCTCTCAACATAGAACATACCTAAAATTAACAGACTTAGGAGTAAAAAAAGAAATTGCAGCTCTAATGGATTGTGGAGACCACAAGAAAGAGAAATTCGACCCAAGGAGAAAACTCACACTCTTGGAGGTTAGAGAAAAGAGAAGGAAATGCAAATTAGGAGAGAGAGAGAGAGTGTGGGGACCACAAGGAGAGAAGAGGTCAACAAATTATAAATAGAGCTTGGGGGCCTCACTTTTGGGAATCTTTTGTCATTTTACAATTCAACTCTAGTTCTCTTGACTTGCTTAGCCAAGACAACCCATGTTGTTCAACACAAGGGATTTCCGAGAGGGAATTCCACCCTCATTTCCGAGAACTTAGAGTGTCTCCCTAGTGAGGCAATTTGGGGATCTCAATTCAGAGCTTTCATTGGACATCATTGCAGGAGTTTACTCAGCAGTGCACATTTCTTGGGTGCAAAGGTATTTTTGTGGAGCACATTGTGGGAGCAAGCATGGGTTAGACGCTTCGAGTTTTCGCAGGAAATTATCTTATGGTTAGACTAGAGTTTGGACTGTGATTTGTCGGGCTTGATTGGAGGCTATCACTTGAGCCAATTTTTCCATCTTTTGACAGAGACGCAGAAGCTAATTCGTTTTGCTTGGGGGAGGAGATTCCGGGGGAATTTCCATTCGAGAATTTACAGGAAATTTCCTTGAGGGGGTAAGAAATTTTGGAGTGATTTTTAGGGCTGGAGGCACTTGCTTCAATGTGGGACGAATTTTCCTTCCTAGGGCCTGCGCAATCATTTTCTGTTCTGCTTGTAGCAGCAAAATCAATTAGATCTAGTGGGATTTGAAGGCTAGATTCTCACTTCTCTTCTGGGAGAAATATTGCAGGAATTTCCAGCTCAGTGGAGCAGTTTTGGAGCAGGGATTTAGTAGAGATTTCTGAACTGGTTGTTGGGCCAGCAGTTGAAGGGGAACACACCAACTTTGGATAATTTCGGGTCGGTGGATTTAGGACAAACCCTTTCTGGGTTTTTGTGGGTTTGTTGAGAGGAGCTTGGGGTCAATTTCGCAGAATTTTTGGCCAAAATCATTGTTCCAGTCAGTAGCCAGTAGCAAAAATCACTAGAGGAGGGCGCAGTTCACTTCAGGACCATTTCCACCACTTGGGTCCATGAAATATTTTTGGGTTTGGTTGGAGTTGGTGTGGAGAGCCTACATTTAATTTTGCAGAAATTTTGGGGTAGATTTGAGGGCCAAAATCTCAATCCACCTACAACAGTAGTGGCAGTAAATTTCTAAGCTAGCGCAAAACATGGTGGGGAGGTCATTGGGCATTTGGGCAGCTTGATCATCACCTCGGTTTGGCTTTGCTTGCTATAGCAAGCCCAGGTTCCTCTTTCATACTCATTTGTACTCCATTTTGCTCTAAAATAAATAAAATGGCTTAGAGTTTTGGTGCATTTCCTCTTGTGTTTGATTTCCTGTGTATGTGTTGAATTTCATCGTTGTTTTTATAGTTCATGTTTTTGTTATTAACTTAATATTTCCGTTGGGAATATTACATAGGATGCCTACCTTGTCAAAGTCTTTGCTCTATCAGATCTGATTCTACTCAATCACTACTCAGCATCTTTCTCTGTAATACAAGCTTCTGACAAAGATTATCAACACCAAGATTCAATCAAACATATTTTCCACATTGGCAACAGTCGCAGCAACAATGGTTTTCTTAGCTTACTCATCCCTTTGCTCAACACACTATTACCATCAGCGCTATACAAGGCATTAGCTCATGGCAATGACAATACTAGGCTCAGCAATAATTACCATAGCCAACACTCTTACTCAACATATTTTGACTCATCAAAGGTTCACACATGAAAGCCCTACTATCATACACAACTGGTGGATTAATACATCAGGGCCAATGTGCTTTGTCTCCTTAACACATCAACCACACCAACCTCTAAACAACAAACCCTATCTCACATGTGCCTTTGTCAAAACGTAGCAGCTTTATGCCGCTAACCATGGCAGTTTGTGCGCAGCATATAGACCATGCGAGTATGAATTCTTGGCTTTGCTCAATAGTATCAAGCCTTACCACCAAACATACTAGGACCCATATGACCATGCTGTGCATTCAAGGAATGTCACTGTGTAAAGGTTACATCAAAACTAGTGCAATATCATAACCCCTATGGTGGCACCACACATCTACTACTGTCATAAACTTAAGATCTACAGTAGGTATTTTCTCAAGTCTATTGTAGCAACATCATTCCACATATCAACGCCTGCAATTTTGTAGCAAATTTCATGACAATACAGATGGAAGTAACGCATATACATGGCGGCAACTGTAACGAATAAAATATATATAAATAATATAAATATAAATAATAAAGATAAATTGTAATAATGATTAGTTAACTAGTAATTAGGTTGAAAAGGCATGTCTAAATGAGACATGACTCTTCATGAAGAGACACTTGCCTGATATTTAAGCAAGCCTCCCGTTCTCATTTGTAATCATTATCATTATTATTCTTATTCACATATTTAATATATAATATTTGTATCCTCATGGATATATTTATATTCCAAGTCTTTTGGAGTAATTAATTTGTAGAAGGAACTTTGTTCGCTTCATTTGGTATCAGAGCAATTCGGTCATCTAGGTTGCTTAATCGGTGCACAGAGCTCGTTCTCCAATCAAAGTCTTTGGCTATCGACTCTTCGTCAAATTTATTGCTGTTGCAGTTCAAACGTTTTGCTAAATATTTGGGAGTTCTCCTTTTCTCCGTTTTCCTAGGCCTTTGGCCATAAAAAAAAATTAACCAATAAAAAAATATAAGTAAATGAATTAAAAAAGAAAGAAGAAAAAAAAAGTAAAAGAAAAAACAAAACGGATACAAAATCTCATACCAAGTATATTTAAAACTTTTTACATGGAGAAGCCCGTGGATTTAAAAACAACCCATGGTAATTGCCATGGTATTTTAAAAAGTTAAAAAAAAAAAACAAAAAACAAAAGGAATACGTTTTACTTTTTACGTTGAGAACATTTTAATGGAGGTTTTAAAAACAGCCCAGGGTATTTTAACATCGTGACCGTGTGATATGAAAAGACATGACCTTTATATTTATTAAGTGGGGTGACATTAAAAATTTATCAAGGAAGTAATTAAGTATATAAAAAAAAGGACCAATTTATTATTAAAAAAAAAGAAGTGAAACTATTATTATTATAAGATAATAAAGTTACTGTGAAAAGGGGACTTAATATAAAGAAATACATAAATATATAGAGGGCAACAATATAAAGGAGTATTTTTTAATAAAAGGGTATTCAAGTTTTAACAATCCACATTAAAGGAGAATATTTGAAAAATATACATAGAAGAAATAAGTGATATTTTATAATAAAAATAGCTCTAGTTGACATATTGTTTATGTAAAAACATAAAGGCAAAAATGGAGACTAGTAATGAAAGGTTACCTGAAACCCATAGTACATGTGTCTGCACACTATTTAAAATCAAAGGATCAGTCGCAGGAAGAGACATCATAATCTCTATTAGTCCTACCGAAAGAAGTAATTATGTTAGTCCTAAATGTGCTAATCAATTGGTGATTCCTGAATCAAATATAGTTGAAACAAATATTTTTGGCAAACAATATGATATAAGCAATCTACACCTAAATATTGGAAATTATACTTTTACCTCACAATTCACTGTGCAAACCTTATCTTTTAACGATAGTGACATTGTTTTGGGATCACCATGGATGAAAACTCTAGGTTCCTTTATTCTAAATACTAAGAAAAAGTTTCTAACATTTTCTTACAAGAAGAAGAAAATAACACTCCAAGATGTTACACTGAAACCTAATGCAGTAACGCTAGAAGATATATCGGATATTTCAAAAGTAATTTCTCAAGAAGGTAAAAAAGTATTACAAAATATGCAAAAATGAAATTGACAAAATCACTATTGAAAAAAATGAAGAAGTTTCTCGACTTAAAAACCATAGTGAAAAATTATTGATGCAAATTAGGAAACTTAAGAAGGATAAGAAGTCATTAGAAAACAAGGTACAACAATTTATCAAGAAAGATATATCAAATGTAGGAATTCAAGTTGATGACAAAATAAAAAATACCAATTTAGTGAATATGACAACTCAAGAAGACAAGTCAATTGAAGAAACGACACACGTAGATGTTTCAGTTCAGACAATGAACATCCCAAGTGAATGTTCCATAACCATCTCAACAACATCTTTTCCAGAAGAAAATATAAAAATTGGCACATGCCCAGTAAGGAGAAAGCAAATAAAAAAGGTTCCATATCAGCGTCCGAATCATGAGAACAGACGAATCAATCATGCTACATATTTGAACCAGTCAGAACCGAAACAACAAACTGATGTTCCGGATAATAGTGATGTAATCTCAATCCAATCTTATGCTAACAAGTCATTACAAAATTCCAGTGATCAGAGTACTATATAGAATATTAATCTGGGATGGTCTGATCCCTTCTCAGTGCGACAATTTTGTTTGTCACTAAGAAGATCATATCAACTTGTATCAACGAGGATGACTATTCCAAGAGGGAAAGACTTTTGAAGCCGAAAAAGAGATCAAGCCTTTTTTCATCAACAAGCTTTGAGGACAAAACTCTTTGAGGAAGGAGGCAATGTAACGAATAAAATATATATAAATAATATAAATATAAATAATAAAGATAAATTGTAATAATGATTAGTTAACTAGTAATTAGGTTGAAGAGGCATGTTTAAATGAGACATGACTCTTCATGAAGAGACACTTGCCTGATATATAAGCAAGCCTCTCGTTCTCATTTGTAAATCATTATCATTGTCATTCGTATTCACATATTTAATATATAATATTTGTATCCTCATGGATATATTTATATTCCAAGTCTTTTGGAGTAATTAATTTGTAGAAGGAACTTTGTTCGCTTCAGCGACCCCAGCAAGCATACTTGGAAATACAAGGATTGTACAATCTTTACATCAGCCAGCATACTAGCAATTCTGACCTCATCAACTCAGCTTTTTAATTCTACTGTCATCAACAAATCTCAGTCTTCTAGTACAAACTTACAAACCCTCTGCCAAGAACTTGATTACTGCATGCTTTTACTGGCATCTTAACTTACAGTCATATTCTTAGCAGTATAACATAAGCCTACAACAGTAAAAACGTGATTTGCATGACCAAGGTACCAATGAAATTTCTGCCACAGTTGTTAGCACAAGATCCAATCTCTGCAGTGAACTGCCTCTGCTATAATTTCAATCATACCTTTAGTTGTCACTTTGAGATGTCTGTCCTTAGTTCTGTCCACAAAGCAGACTAGCAATGTCTTCCAGGTCAATCTTATACCAAGACTGTAAACCGTGAAGAGCAGGTTATAAGCCTTATCCTGGCAAATTTTGATCACCATGATGAGCACGTGCTTCTGTCAGCGTTCATCATTTTGATGGGAACAGTTACATCAACTACACATACTACAGTCTTAAGAAAACCTCCTGAAATTTAGGAAATTATAAGAAAGAGTAATTTAGTAACGACTCTCTTAAGAGAACCTCCCGAAATTTAGGAAATTATAAGAAACAGTAATGTTATGAAATGTTTGGTGTGAATATAAAGGTACTTGGCATAACCATGCACTTAATTGTAATGTTTTTAGTTAAGGGTGGACATCATTTTCTCGCTGACCTGCCAGGGTTTGAGCCTGGGTTTTTTGCATGGTGATGCATCATCTCAATCACTGAAGCACAGCCTCACAGACTAACCATGCACCTATTGGATTAAACTGTACATAATTCATAGATCATGTGAAGTGATCCTTAGTTTGTAGGTTGCATCTATCACTTTCAGTTATTTGTGGGAGATGGTTATACTTTAAAAACTGAGAGATTGGGTTGTTCATATGATTGTCTCATGAAAATTCTTGGTGTTTCATTCTGATTGTGACACAGTTACGAGGTTGTTACGCAATGGGATGCTTCAAGATTCACAATTAGTCGAGTTGCATTGCCTGTTCTAATGAACCGATGTGATTTTATACTACGCCAATTTCTAACAGATGAAAATGACTCTGGTATGTTGTAGACTTTATGATGACGGTTATTTTCGTTATATTTTCATCTATGTTTTATGCTTTTTGAGTTCTTTCTTACCGGCAATGCCTAATGGGTTGTTATGCAATTTTTTAGCAGGTGAAACCCCCTTACCGTCAGTAAGAGTACAAGAGTTAATTTATGTACTCCAGGAGTTAGCAAGGCTTGTGTTGCATCCAAGCACAGCATCAATCGTTGAGTTACCAATAGTGGTAAAAGGTGTGGGAGATAAAAGCAGCTATGTGGAGCATACTCATTTGCTTGTACTTTTTCCATCTCTTTGTGAACTTGTTATTTGCAGGTGAGTCTCGTTTCCCTTAACCTTATTGCTGTTTATTCAATATTGGCAACTGCTTCAGGTTTTTAACGACACCAGATTATTTGACTCTCTATCTTTGCATCATCGCACAGGGAAGCAAGGGTGCGTGAGCTTGTTCAAGTATTGTTGCGATTAGTAAGCACTGAACTGGGCCTTGGTAAATGCCGTTCTTGATAGTTGCTCTCCATGCTACCAGCTTACCTTATTAACAGTGCTAATTCTTGCCAGAAACAAGTGCTACTGTTAGGTCTCTAGTTATTGTTCCCAACATTACATAAACTGCGGAGTAAAGAGAGTTGTTCTGTGTTCAGTGTTAAGTTCATAGAACTATATATCTATATTTGTCTATTGAGTTTTAGGAGTGAAATTCACTCTCATACTGGAAAACCTTGGAAGACCTTCCTCGAGGTTGTTTGTATCATAAGGATTTGTACAGAATTTGAAACAGTGTATGAGGCAAGAGTCCATATTGACTCGAGGAAAATCAGTAGGCATTATGATCATGTGACGTCCTCATATATGTACCCGTTTCCATGTATTTGGGTGGGTGCCACAGATAAATGCTACTTTGCTTGAATAATTAAAACCGATCTATAGATTAGGTCGGGTTATCAAATGTAAACCATCAAAAATTACTGTAAGTGATGCTACGTTAATCTTCTGGTGTCTTCTTCAGTTTTCCCAAGTTATTTGACAGATATTCAATTTGTCATTGATTGGGTTGCTCTTCCAATTCCTTTTGGATAAATCTAGTCTTACAAACTATTCAAGATGGGGTCTTGACTGGAATCCAGGAGTAAATTCTTCTTTCTTTGACATTTTCTTCAGTGATAAAAACAATCTTAGATATGAGGGAATAAATATTAAGACCAAACATTTGACAATCTACAAGTTAAATACATTAGAAGTTTTACTGAACTGTGATCAATGTGAATAGCTCTTTCAGAAGTCTTGTCTATTCATAATTTGGACATATAAATTCTTTGTAAAGGTTTCTTGTTGATTCATCTTATGCATAACAAACTTTGGTGCCCTTAAATATAAGAAAGAAAGAAAGAAATTATTTTAACGTCCATGAGGCTAAAGATAGCCTATGGGACAGATTGTTTCTTCATCTGCTTGATGTATTCGGCCCTTTTTCTGTGAATCTTCACAATAAATGCTCCCAGCTTCTCGACAAACTCCTCTCTAAATAGATTATCCCAAGAGCTAGCTGCCAGCATATCTGCATAACTTTCCTGTTGTCTTTGAAAGCCTCACATTCTAAAATGAAATGCTTTTCTGTTTCCACTTTTCCGGAAGAACAAAAATGCATAGTCCTTCCTCCCACACTTCTTTTGGCCTTTTCCACCGCCCTGTTTCGCAATGGAGTTGATGAGAAATAGTCTTTAACTGAGCAATAAGAATTTTGGCTCTCCAAGAGATATTGGCCTCTATGTATGCTTTTGGTTGATGACTATGAATGGGATTAAACACTTCAATATAGTATTTTTTCTTTCTTCCTAGTTCCTTATCCCAAGTACGCTTATGGAACTTATCCATAACAAAAGCTTTTATCTCTTTGCTATTTATGGGCCACATGTTCAAGACACTACCCCATTTTTTTTTTCCTGTTGCACAATCTGTCATTAAAGACAACCTTAGGCCATCTACCCTCTTCCATTTTCCCAAAATTTTTAAATACCTTATGGCTTGCACCATAACAATGGCTTCAATAGGAGCAGCCCTTGTTTCACTTAACAAGATACCATAAGGAACTACACTTTTAATCTTGAGTTTGTTTGTAATCAAACGCTTATGAATTTTCTCAATTTGTCTCCACTACATGTCGGATGTACTGTTGGCCCATAGTTCACAACCATAGAGAATCATCAGAATCACTAGAAGCCCAAAAAGAGTTTGAGTGGTTTTTCAGCCCCATAACTCTACCTTTCTACATCTATTTTGAAAAGCATAAAATGTTTTCCAATCCCCCAAAGTTCTTTTCTTTGTACAACCATCCCAGCTTACATTTTTTTTGAATTCAATTCCGAGGTACTGGTAATCCCCAACTTCTTTTAGAATGTTGCCTTCAAAGTAGAACTTATGCTGGTTATGTTTTTTTATTCTTAGAGAAAACCACTACTTTCATTTCATTGATATTGACTTGCATCCCCACACTTATACAAAAATGCTTAAGGGATAGTAAGTGTTCCTGCAAACCAAGAGTCAATTTAGCAATTAGAATAAGGTCATCTGCATACAAAAGAAGCCTTATAGCAAACTTGCCCAAATAGATACCATCACCCCCTTGTGAATTTAACCACTCCTCAAGCTTGTCGATATATAAACCAAAAAGGGTAGGAGACAGTGGGCAACCTTGCTTGACCCCGATATCGCTTCTAAAACTTTCATAAATGCCTGCTGAAGTTCTAATTTTGACTTTCACCTCTTCATACAGCATATGCACAACTGCTCTCAAATGTTTAGGAACCCCAAGTTCCTCCATTCTGTGCCAAAGCTTATCTCTAGGAACCATGTCAAACACATTTTTGAAATCAACAAAGCAACAAAAGACTTCTTCATTTTTCTCCCAAACATTTTCAATGATGTGCCTTAAAGTTATACAATGATCAATTGTGGAATGTTTAGGTCTGAAACTTGCTTGCCCTTTAGCACTCTTATCTCTTTCTTTTGCCCACATGCTACTTTTATTTTCTAGCATGCTTCCAAATAGCTTTGCAAACAAAGGGTTTATCATGATGGTCCTATAATTGGAGGATTTATTGACGTCACCGCTCTTGAAAAGAGGTATTGCCAGACTAGTTTTTGAGACTATGGGGAGCGCCTGTTGTATGATGTTGTTGAAAATTTTGTAATAGAGAGGATAAAAATTGTCGGGTTGAATGAAAAGTTGTGCCAAATTTAATAGGCAACATACAAATGGTGTTGGATGGCACCATATGTGTGTCTCCACATGGAAATAATAATGCCAACCCGCATGGCCAGAGCCATGCCATTGCCAACACGTGGTGCTCACAGTATTGCCCCTGTTAGTACGATGTACAGTTGGCTTCCAGATTCTGAGAAGCTTTTTTCTTCATGATATTTATTTTCAACATCTTTATGGCAAATCAATTGTTAACGTTCTTCATTCACTAGACTTGGTTTGATAAGTTTAGTATTTATAGGCCTAGATGTTGATGCACTCCAATTAGGTCCATATAATTCTCACTTATTATAGTTGATATCGATTGAAAGCTTACGTAAATTATAACTACAACTTGATCACAATGTTACGCGAACCCTGAATTGGCTAAAGAATCTACTGCAGGTGTGAAAGTTGCCACAAAATTAGCAATTGGGGAATTAGAATCCTTAGTGCCCCACTTTTTTTTGGTTGCTTTCCTACATATGTAATTAAAAAATTATTTTGGTTTTCTTTTTTCAGATGGAAAAAACGTTGGCTTATATTATGTACCAGTGCATATATTAAGAAAGAGTCATAAGTACATATAAACTTTCATATTCAAAATGTTTCTATCAGCGGACCAAGAAATAGATCTATACATATCCTTTCATATTAAAAAAAATGATATCTACGTCAATAACCCCCATGATTGAGATAGTGGCTTCTATTATAACTAACTGTGCCAAAAATAAAGAACATAAGCATATATACTTAGCATAGATATAATAAGAAAATTCAAAATCGGGAGCTATGGGAGGGGAAAAGATCCCTCAGTCAAAATGTGAAAATTCCTGAATCTAACACATCAGAAATCCCTACTGCAATTACTGGTTTACACTCTCCTACTTGTTCTTTACATTAACAAGTTATTTAATTGCATAAACATCGAAGTCAACACTATTGCAGCCTTCACAGATATACAAATCATGCACTGAAATAAACAAAAACAATAACACCAGGGACACTGTTATTTTTGGACATTCGTCCCCAGAAAAATCCAATTCGGGAAAACCAGTGCAGGATATAAAGGGTTTGTATTATTAAGCAGATTTCGTGAATACAACTAGGGTGCCAGAAATGGCTCACCCAACCGAGAATATCCTTGGTAGTAGTACCTCTATCCGGAGACAGATATTCCGGCAAATCAGCGACCGGATGATCAAACCCCACAACGACTCTGGTTGTTCCCTATGTTGGACATCAAAAGCTGCTCTAAGCATTGCTCATGAACTGTGTGACTCCTACAGGAGTTGCATCACCCTATCCCGACTCAGAATCTGCTGATCTGCTCCCAGTTTTCCCTACAGAATCTCCCCAGCGCTGCCTCTGAAGCCCTCTATGACTTTTGCGTCAACCTCTACGGCTTCTGCGTCAGCCTCTACGACCCTATGCATCCTCTGCATCAGTTCCTACGACCTCTGCGTCAGCCTTTCTAGGGCCTGCACTGTCTCTCTCGGCACTTCACTACCTCTCTGCTATGTATTCTTCAACCTTGGATGGAAATTCCTTACTGAACTGCCCCTCATTGCAACTGATCACTAACTTGACTTCCTCAACAAACTTCGCTCCAGAAAATCAAATTCTTGATCTCTCTTGGTGTGTCTCTAATTGACCCTTAAGCCTCCTCTTATACTTTTCTTGTTGACGAATCAACGACCGAAATTAAGTCCGTAATCAATGGCTAAGATTAGAACTAGCTTGATCATTGTCACTTAGAACTTTCTCACCCATATTTTATTAATACACATTAATATTTTTATTTTCCTAAGTTTGGACTTAGGAACCCATTAAAAATATTAATTATTTTAATAACTCCACATCTGGGTTGAATTTTTCCAAACGATTTCTGGGTCTTGGAGATCTCATGCGCCTTAGCCTCTCCACCAAATTTCATGGCTAGAGCGCATCCAATGCTACCCAAAATCAACACTCCCTCTTAGCGAGGAATGTGCTCTAAAAATGTTTCATCATAGAAGCATCACTTTGATCCTCCACATCGGTCCTCTGTGCTGATGCTTGGCTTGCTGCCCCACATCCACTGCATTGTTGTTTCCTATATTGCTACCCATGACACTGCCACTGCCACTGCTACATATGTACTGCAGCTTCCTCTCAAAATGTTGCCTCATGCTGCCCATATCACTGCCACTACTGACTGCTGCATTGCAACTCAGTTACTGAGAAGTAAGTAACTGACTTCACCCACACATTGACATATTGGTCAGTCTAGAAGCCTTGTGACGCTGAAGCTACCTCAACTACTATCCTGTGCTCCCTTTGCTACCACTGCGCTGCTGCAAACACCTCTGTGCCTCTCGAACTGCTGCAACCTCCACTGTGCTGCCTCAGATTTCAGCACTCTAGCACTGCCACTGTTGCTCCATCTGACGCCTGTCATCATGCTACTATCCTTAAGGGATCCCATAGCCATATGTGATCCAAGAGTTTGGGCACCTCAAGGATCCTGCCCCTCTTTTGTAGTCCTTTTGACTACAGCTCTATGTCTCCCCACCTCTTCTCTAGAGGTGCATGAGCACTCATGGCACAATCGTCATTAGTCTGGACATCCTTCTTCGCCTTTGCTGGAGTAGCATTTGAATCGGAAGCTTCTCCCTTGCTTTCTCCCTGGGGCACTGAGAGGCATAATGTTCCAGCTCCCCATAGTTGAAGCACTTGACCTTGGAAATGTCTTTCTTCTTCCTCTTCTGTACTCCCTGTTGTCCCATTGATGCGAGAACTGCATCCTCCTTTTTCTTGATTCGAACTCCCTTACCGCTACTCCCCACATTGGTCAATATCCTGATCTCTTCTTGTCGAAGAGATGCCCACATCTCCTCCCAACTGGGGAGAGTCGCTCTGCCCAAAATGCTTTGAATAAATGTCTCCCACTCCTTGAAGACTGCATTCAGGGCAGTCCTGACCATGAACTCTGGATCTGGTGTAGACCCCATGGAAGTAAGTTGGTCACGAATTCCTTGCAACCTGAGAAGGAATGGATCTATCTCCTCTTCTTTCTGCATCTGATATGACCTCAACTGATTCTCCCATAACATCTTCTGCTGCATGGAAGATCCTTGGTATAAGGTGGTCAACGTCTGCTACATCTCCCTTGTTGTGTTCTTCTCAGCGATATGTGGTATGGCATGATCCTTGACCCCATCTAGGATCATGCATTTCGCCTTCGCCTTAGACTCCTCATACTTCTCATTTGTATTAGGGTCAATTGGGACAACTATTGTTTTCAAGGCATAATCCTTGATGTGATATTTATCCAGCATTCCCAGGATCTAGGCCTTCCAGATGACAAAATTGGAAGCCTCGTCCAATCTGTCCTGATCCCTCAATCCGTTCACTGCCATCTCTGCTCCTCTTCTCTAGACTCCCTCTGAGTCCTAATTTCCCTGTTAGAAACCCTCCGGCCAACTATCGAATCACTTATCTCCAATCCTCCTTTGCCGCTACAACCTGGATCTAGATTTCTTGGCTAGAAATCTATCAAGGTAGTGCTTCCATGTACCTTGGTTCAGTCTCCTTAGACACTATTTTGCACTCACAGAAACAACGTCCCACCAGCTCCACAAATCAAAATCTGCACAGCTCCCTAAGCCCCGGCAACTCAAAGAATCTGAGCCCTTCATGCTCTGTGCAATCTCTGTGTGGGCTCAATATACTCCTCCCAGCCAACTGTGTCAATCCTTCCTAGCTCAGAAAGATGACGTGGCTCTGTGTGAGCCTGATTTGCCCTCCTCTGCCTCTGCGTCGGCCCTAATGGCTGACGCAGCTACTACGTGGGCTCCTCCCAGCTACTGCGTCTTCCTTTCTCGGCTCAGAATGTTGACACAGGGACTACGTGAGCCTCTACATCACACTCTTTGCACTGCATCACCCCTCTTGCCTCTTCAGCTCTAGAACATCGATGTCTCTCGGGATAGCTGCTTCTCTGCTGCAAATTCTCATATTTCTCGGCTGGTGTCTTTAGTCGCCTATGATCTGCAATCGCTTTGATACCATGTGAAAATTCCTTAATCTAACACATCAGAAACCCCTACTAGATAAGTATGATGTATGGTACCAAAATAATCAACAATCCCATGCTTTGACAACAATTCTGCAACCTGGTTCTTCTCGCGCTATATGTGTTGGAAAGTGATCGATGTAAAGGTACCACTGAGAAGTTTGATCTGGGCGATCGACGCTGAAAGATGGGGGAGAAATATAAGTTTGTCAATAAGCCATTGATGAGGACTTGTGAGTCCCCATACACAAATAAAGCTCATGTTTGTACCATGTCCACGATTCCAATGGAACTTGTAATGGAAAATATGGTCCACCCGAAGCCAAACACCGCAACCACAATTTGAATTATGACTAGGCTTGTTAAAGAAACCTGCTGGAAAATGTATTGCATTTGGAGCAAATCTGTGAGATCTATCCTTTATCGTGCGAATGGGAGTTTTAACATCCTATAGATTAAATAGAACTTTGTGGATAACAAAATGAGAGTTTACCAGAATCCCTTCAAAGGTAAGTCTGTTTCTAGCACGCCATATTTCCGAGGTGGTCAGAAAGGGAATAACCTTTACCTTTGTGTTGCGGTGCAACCACCATAAATAACAATCGACCATGTTTCCAAAGTGCCCGAAAGGAAGGTTTAATGCAATACATATGCCACTCCAGACACAAGATGCAAACTGACATTCTAAGAACAAATGAAAGTTATTTTCAATGGAAGTCCTACACAAGGGGAATCTCCCCGGTCCCATCCAGCGCCTCTTGCATAAATTCTCCCATTTAAGGTTTCTATTTTTCCATACCAACCAGTTAAAAAGTATGATTTTAGCGGGGATGCCAATTTTCCAGACTAGTGAAAACCAGCAAGTTTGGCTGAGATTGTGGAGAGAGTGTATGAGATACCTATAATTTTCTGCCACCTCGATTAGATTTGTGCATGCCCAGGTGAGAGAGTCCCCAACTTCATATCTGCAAATTCCAACGAGCCAAAGTCGTCGGATATATTCCTCCCACTCAGCAGCAAGTATGCCAGTTAGTCCCAACAACTCACTTTTCCAAACTGGAGAGCAACTGTTCCATCCAGCTATGCCCTGTTCTAGTATGAAGATGCCTCTAATTAAAGTTTTATTTTTATTTATAAATACAAAATATGATAGAGAAATATGTATTAAAGTTAAAACATATTAACTAGTATCTTTAAAAGAAACCAATCACTTATCTTTCTCAGGAAAAACTTTTTAAGCATTACTACCAAAAATAAAAAAATTATAAATACACATTAGGGGTAAAGTCAAGTCAAAATAGATAATTAATTGTTAGCACTTTATTATTATATTAAATTCTTTTCCTCCATTTCATATTTAGATTAAAATTCATATACAACTCACATCTAAGTCAATTCAGTGGTTTCATATTATTGTAAATCATATTAACATTTAAAAAACATCTCATACATATAAGATTTGATTTTTTTATAAGTTTTTAGATTAATTATAAATACCATCTTATCACAAGCTTTTTCAATCCTAAAATGAAAATATAAGGTCAAATCTCCCACTTAATATAATTTTAATTGTTATCACAAAGGAGAAAATCACCTTTTAAGCATTGCCACCAAAAAGAGAAAATTACACCTACAAATTAGAGGGGGAGATCAAAACTAATAATTAAATATTAGCACTTTATTATTACATTAAAAGTATTTTTGTTCTCCACTTCATACTTAAACTAAAATTCATATGGAACTCACATCTACCTCAATTCAATCGCTTCATATTATTGCAAAACATATTAAGATTAAAAAACGGATTTGATTTTTGATAAGATTTTAGATTAATTATAAATATCATCTTATATTACATAAGATTTTTCAAACCTAAAATGAAAATTTATGTGAAAATTCCCACTTAATATAATTTTATGTTATCCTACAGTTAAGTGTGGACACCACATGACATCAAGGTGCATCCAAGGTTTTTAGATTTTTGTTTAAAATTTTTATTTTTTCATTTGGTTGGTCATTGAAAAAAAATCTTCGATCAACTCAAGGCTTTCAATTTTTAACAGGGTACTAATATAGCTATTTCATTAGGAGTTTATGATCTTTTAACACCACCTTCCAAAGGATGGCTTTCCCAAGATGCGGGACAACAAGTTTCTATTTTGGAGAAATAGAATTTCTATGGGAATGCACATGGAGTGGAAAAATTATAATGATCAATGGAGATATGGTATGATACAAGTGAATATTTTAGAAAACAATTGAGAGAAATGGATCCTAATTTTAGCATTGACAAATTCATGATATTAACTAATATGACTAATTCCACTAGCAAACAAGCAAAAACAATTTCACTTTTGGGTATCTTGAAACCATATGCACTCTGTCTCCTTGATATATAGCTTAGTTCTCCTATATAATATGTTTACGACACTTTCATTTTCATATTCTGCACATCAACAATATGATTTATGAGAAATACCTTGCTATTTTGCTTGATTGTTGTTTTAGCTTTTGGTGTAACTATCATGTTGGGTGCCTTATCTCTCCTCTTTTGAGTGTTGACTATCATTGTCATTATGTAATGCCAAAGAAATATTAAAGACGTCTCATTCAGAACATTTGGCAACAACAAGAGAAAAACTGGTCCCTAACCCCCTTCAAAGATTTTGGAAATGAGATTTGAATCCATGGACTTTGGAAATGGGCTTTGTTAAAAATTCACTAAAAATTGAAGAATCCAATTTCAATTAACAAATCCATTGAACTAATATGATTCAGATATAAGGAAGGAAGTAATTTAAATGAATACAAGAATGTTGCTCTTTATAATGCCATCAATTGCATTACTTCAATAATATACAGAGTTCAACCAAGACTTCCTCTATAAATAATGCCACAAATATTGAATTTATTGGATGTAGAAATATTTGCAATTTTTTATTATACAAAAGACCTTATAACATTTACATCTATATATGTTCAAACATGGTGAATATTAAAATAAATCAAGTCATTAGGGGACAAGTATTACTTTAATAAGCACAAATCCAAAATAATAAGGTTATCTTAATTGTATTTCTCTTAATACTGGAATTTGGCGTTACAACAACCATTGACTATAAATAAATAGAAAGAAACATAAGAAAGTGACAATTATTTTAGCAACATGGACAATTGAATAGAAAACTGAAAATTAATTTGGAAAATTGAATAGAAAGCTGCGAATTATGTATTAAAATGATGGTGAACTTCAACATTATGTACATGGTATATTAGTTTTACCACTTGGAATCAAGCATCATGGCTTTGATGATGTTATGTTTAATAGTTTAAAATTTTGCATTTACAAGATGATTAATCAAGCAATCAATGAATCATTGTGAATGACAACTTATAGAGATGACAAAATTATAATCTATTGTGGTTTCCCACAAATAATTAATATGTACATTTCATGAAATGTGATATGCTAAAAAATGTTAATAAAATAGCAATATCTACTCCCATGAATCATTGTGAATGACAACTTATAGAGATGACAAAATTATAATCTATTGTGGTTTCCCACAAAACAATTAATGCATACATTTCATGCAATGCGATATGCTAAAAAATGTTAATAAACTAGCAATATTTACTCCCATACTATATAATATTATGTTACAAATGCAATAGGGAACACACACTTACACCAAATAATGGACACATAATTTAGGATTTTCAGTTCAAATTTTATTAAATCAATACTCCAAAGAATGTATAGGGAATCCTACTCTCGCCCATTCCCCCACCTGTTGTAATCTATCATGATTCTTTTTATGGATATATTGCGTCTCTATGGATTTATTATCATATTAATCATTTCGATAGAAGTGTGTGTGTGTGTGTGTGTGTGAATTTTCTTAACTATATGGATAACAAGTCATAGTATTTCTTATCATTCACATTTGTTAATAATTAATTTTGTGATTTTGGATGATTTTTATGAATTTTTGTAGCAAATATCAAAACCCAAAATCTATGTATCATGTGGGATCGAGCCAAATTTGAACCTTCTTGGCCTATGGCCAATTTTTTTATGCATGTTGCAATGAACTTCCCCTAGCTTGTGACAAAAATGATTGTGTTGATTTCCATATGAGATATTTGTAATATTTGAAAACACTATCTATGAAATAAATAATTGTGAAATCAAAGCAAAAAAGACACACCTATACAACTCATAGTTTAGAATAATTCTTGATGTAACACTTGTGCCTTTTTATATCACCATGATCATTTTTAAGTAGATAAAAGCATTTTGCAACATACCATCACTTCTCAAATCGTTGAAGCATAAAAAATATTAACCTAGATTATTCTTCCAAACCACTACTACCTTAATTAAATAATCATATCCTTTATTTTTTCGCATCCTTTTAAAATATATAGTGACAACACTATTAGTTGTATTTTATAAATTGACATTGGTAAGTATGTTAATGTATTCGTTGCAACAATATCCTCTCAATTATGTTGCTTTTGTTTTGTAAGAGCCAACACCAATTTTTTATAGGTGGCTTTTCCTTGATAGATGAAAATGATTTCATTGCTTCTATAAAAGAAAAAAGGAATTAAAGAATTCATAAAGCATGTGGTTCTATAGGCATCCACCTTCATCATTTTTGTTTGCGAATTTGTTGCACATGAGTTTTTAGGAATGCTTATGATGTCAATTGATTAATGACCATACATGGGAGCATCTATGGTCATGCATGCATGTTTAATAAGGGAAAATAGTAGTTTACCTAACCATTGTATCATCTATTAGTAACTCAAGTATACATAGTTATACTTAAGATATAAGACATGTTGCAATTTAGAAGGGATCAACAAAATTCAATTACGATGGACATTATCTTGTTAGAAACTTTAGTAAATGTGATAAGATTACATTTTATCTAATTTTTTTCTTAATTTAAAATACAATGGACATGAAAGTAACCCTCTATTATTGATTTCGGTAAGTTGTAAGAAATTGAAAGGCTTGATATAATCCTAGTTTAAAAATCCTTGTTGAAGAAGAAACCTAATCTACTACTTAATGTTTGTTAAAGCATCATTTTAGATCATTTTTAGAGAAGCAGGGATTATTGAATGTGAAAACCTTTTCACAACATCAAAGTAAGAACTATTTGTGTAATACATCTTGATATAGAAAAAATGTCAGTCAGAGTGTTTATATCAGTCAGAGTGTTTATATCAGTCAGAGTGTTTTATATCAAAGCATCTATAGTATTGCATGATATATATTGAAGTGATCCTTGAGATTTTTTTTCTCTCAAAACATATTAATATTTCTGATATAAGAAATGCTGATGCAAATGCATAAGGCTGTGGCATTAAGGATTTTTTTTTTTTTTTTTTTTTTTTTTTTTTTTTTTTTTTTTTTTTTTTCAGTAGAATTTTTTTTCTATCAACAGAAGTTTTTTAGCAGAGATATTTTTACAGAATGCATTCAATCATTTCTATGGTAGGAATAGTTCTCACTGGCAAGGAGAACTATTCTGAATGGTCTCGGATGGTAAAACACACCCTCATCTACAATGAGTTGTGGAAGGGAGTGTGTGTCGGAGAAGAAGACAAAGACCCTGTGCAGCCTACATCAGACAAAGAACTCGCCATTTGGGAAAACAAGAACAGCAAAGCCTATGCATTGATCGCAGCATCTGTAAATGAAGAATTAAGTCGTCATATTTCATCCTATTCCACTGCCTTTGAAGCTCTACAAAAGCTGAAAGAACTCTATGATACACATTCTGCACTTGAAGTTGTTCAGCTCATGATTAAACTCTTCACTCTTGAACTGAAAAATAATGATCCTCTTGCTCTTGCATCTGAAATAAAGTCTATAATGCATGATATTAAATCCACTAAGGTTGAGCTGGATATCTCTCTTATTGCCTTTCTCAAAGCACTCTATCCTACCTACTCCAATTATCTTGAGTCTTTACAAGCAAATGGAAATCTTAAAGATATAACCTTTGACTCTCTTGTGAAAAAGTTTGCTGAAAGAGAGAAAGCCTTTGGAAAGAAAACAGTCCCTGAATCTTCTGAAGAGACTGTTTGCCTTGCTCATAAAGAAAAGCATCCTGCTCAAGATTCTACAAGAGGAAGAGGTGGACGAAGAGGAAGAGGAAGATACTTCAGAGGCAGGGGGGGCAGACATTCTCAAGCAGAAAAGGCAGATCTGCATTGCATTCGCTGCAAACGAAATGGATCACATGATGCTTCTACATGCAAGCTACCATGGGACAAGATTGAGCAGAGAAGAAATCAGCAGAAAGGTAAAACTGATGACACAGACAAAGGTAAAGCACCTGAATCCGCTCACTATATTGAGGCACAATGTAACATTGGAGTAAATGAAGACTTGTTTAATGCTTCACTTGCTTCTTCGAAAAATGACTGGTTGCTTGATTCAGGAGCGACCTGTCATATGACTCATAGGAAAGATTTTTTTGAAGATTTCACTGACAATGTTGATGGAGCAGTATACTTTGCAGATCAGTCAAAAATCAAGCCATCAGGGCTTGGCACAATCAGGCTTAAACTGCCTGGTCTTCCAGACTTTCTTCTGGATCATGTTCTATATCTCCCACAGCTCAAAAGAAACTTGCTGTCCCTGGTCCACATCCGCCAGCAAGGTCACTCCATTCATATGTTTGATGGCAAGCTTGAGGTAAGAAAGGCATCTGACCACTCACTTGTCATGAGGGGTATATAAGAAGAAAGACTTCTTAAACTGCAAGGAACCTCTGCTCATGCACAACATTTTTCATATATTTCTCATCATGAAGAAGGTACACTTCCATCAAGTTTATTATGGCATGCTAGATTTGGACATTTAAACTATGATAGTCTCCGCTTGTTGAAGAAAAATGGTGTTGTTGGTTTGCCTACAATTCCTAGAAAACATAAACAATGTGATGCTTGCATTCTAGGAAAGCATAGCAAACAGTCTTTTCATGATTCACATTCAAGAGCACATAGGAAGCTTGAACTTATTCATTCAGATTTATGTGGTCCAATGCCTGTTCCTTCTGCAAATGGAAATAAATATATCATGACATTTATTGATGATTACACCAGAATGTGTTGGGTTTACTTATTGAAGAACAAATCTGATGCTTTTCAAACATTCAAGAATTTTCATAAGTGGATTGAAAATGATGCACAATCTCATATTGGGTCTATTCGCACTGATAATGGAAAAGAATATACATCAAATGAATTTGAACACTATCTTCGCCAACATGGGATTAAACATCAAACAACTGTGCCTTATAATCCTCAACAGAATGGTGTAGCTGAAAGAATGAACAGGACAATTTTGAATATGGTACGATCCATGCTTTTCTTCAAAAATGTAAAGACAATGTTTTGGGCTGATGCTGTTCTATGTGCTGCATATATAAAGAATAGATGTCCATCTAGTGCTATAAGAAACAAGACTCCTTATGAATTGTGGTATGGACATGTTCCTTCGGTAAAACATCTTAGGATATTTGGTTCCACCTGTTATGCTTTAATACCAAAGGTACATAGAAACAAACTTGGTGATAGAAGTCGTAAGTGTATCTTCCTGGGGTATTCAAACACATCTAAAGCATACCGCCTCTATGATGAAGTAAATAAAAAGTTTGTTTTATCTAGAGATGTCATTTTTCGTGAATCATCCAAATCTGACAGTGTTGTTGAGCGGCAACTTGATCGCTTGGATAGATTCACAAAACCGAAATCATTCCAAGAGTTTGATAATCAGATTCCACATCTTGAAGGGGGGATTCCTATACTAGATCAACATGTGGAATCTCCTTCTGAAGAACAATCTCCCCTGCATGACACTCCAACAACCGATGATGCTTTAAGTGATGTAATTGATAGAATTGGGAGACTCAATCTTGATTCAGACCCAACTCAATCAACAAAGCAGCCTAGACCATCTCAGAAAGGTCCCCCAAAGTGGCTGACAAAGACACTTGAAAGCGTTCATCCTGATGAAATTGGAAAAACAGGAACCAGAAATACAAACCGACAAGATGGAGGTGATGTTGATAACTCTAATTCACCTGTTGATATGGTTGTTACTTATGATTGTGAATTGAACTTGTCTACAGATTTTGAACCAACTTCCTTCAAAGAAGCTGCTTCTCATGATGAATGGAAAGAAGCGATGCAGAAGGAGTATGATGCCCTCATAAAGAATGGCACTTGGAAGCTAGTTGATCCTCCATTTGGAACCAAACCAATTGGCTGCAAGTGGGTCTACAAGAACAAGTACAAAGCTGATGGCTCACTTGACAAGCACAAAGCTAGGCTTGTGGCAAAAGGTTTTGCACAGAAGGAAGGGGTCGATTATGAGGAAACTTTTTCCCCCACAGCAAAATGGGCAACCATCCGGACACTCTTTGCACTAGCTGCTCAGAACGGTTGGAAAGTCCATCAAATGGATGTAAAAACTGCATTCTTGAATGGAGATCTAAAAGAGAATGTTTTTATGTCCCAGCCTGAAGGATTTGCTGTGAAAGGACATGAACACAAAGTATGCAAACTTGTGAAGTCCTTGTATGGCCTCAAACAAGCACCACGAGCCTGGTATGAAAAACTAACTGAGCATCTTCTGAAACTCAACTTCAATGACTTTGATCTTGATGATGCAACTTTATTTGTCAAGAAAGTTGGCAAAACAGTTGTATATCTTGTGGTATATGTAGATGATCTTTTAATGACAGGGAACAATGAAAGCTATATTGCATCCATAAAGAAAGAATTAGGAAATTTTTTTGAAATGACTGATTTGGGCTATGTTCATTACTATCTTGGCATTGAAGTAACCCAACATCCAAAGTCCATATTTCTTTCTCAAAAGAAATACATTGGAGATTTGTTAAATAGATTTGGCATGACAGAGTGCAATCCCCTTTGTACTCCAATGGAACAAAACTTGAAGCTCACATCTATTGAAGGAAAGGAATTTGAGGATGCAACAAAGTATAGACAGCTTGTAGGAAGTCTCATCTACCTCACTACTACCAGACCAGACATTTCATTTGTTGTTGGAATCCTCTCCAGGTTTATGCAAAAGCCTTGTGAGGGACATTGGTCTGCTGCAAAAAGAGTTCTAAGGTACTTGAAGGGAACTCAAGACCTTGGAATCAAGTATACACAGGTGGACGACTTCAACTTGATTGGATACTTTGATTCAGACTTCGATGGAGACAAAGAAACTGGGGTATCTACTTCAGGATATTCTATGAGTCTTGGATCAGGAGCTGTCTCCTGGAGATCACGCAAACAATCAGTACCAGCAGATTCCACAACAGAAGCAGAATATGTGGCAGCAGCTGAAGCAACGAAAGAAATTGTGTGGCTCAGGAAAATTCTTGAAGATTTGCAGGTAAAACAAATACAATCAACTCCACTCATGATTGATAACACATCTGCAATAAAGTTGGCCAAGAACCCAAAGTTCCATGATCGTACTAAGCACATCAATACTAAATATCATCTGATCCGACATCATGTTGAGGCCAAAACAATCCATCTCCGTCATTGTTCCACAAACGAGCGAATTGCGGACATCTTCACCAAAGTGCTTGGAAGAGAAAAGCTTGAAAGATTCAGAACAATGCTTGGACTCACCAACATCCCTTCAGATTAAGGGGGGGAATGTTGACACCTAATCCGAAACGGATGGGTGAACTGGACAGTCATCTAGAAGATGAACTGATCCGTTGTATTCATGTATATAAATATGAGTTAGCTAATGAATAAATACATCAGTTTTCTCTCCCGCTCATCCTGGAGTTACCCTGGCCTGACATCAGGCCAGGGTAACTCCAGGATGAGCGGGAGAGAAAACTGATATATAAACACTCTGACTGCTTTGAAAACTGCTTACCATACAATACTCAAAACTGCCATCATCGACAGCACAACATCATCTCTCTTGTCATTCTCAAACTTTCGGGACTCATAGTGAGAAAGAATCAGGTTAAAGTCATATGGTTAAACAAACTGCGCAATACTGAATCAAACTGCGCATATCTGGAGGTGTTGCTGCCTATTTAAATGCGCCAACAAACAATAATATTTAAAAGCTCTTTCAGACAACCAGCGTGCCCAAGAGTAATACAGTGGAATTTAATAGAATTGAAAGAGAAATGGAAATGGGCGTGAATGATGAGCGTGAGACCGGCGTAACTATTTCCTAACAGAACTGTTTATATATAAAAAACTTGGAGTTAATGGCAAACAGCACCGCAAACAACCGGTGTTTACCGCTGGTCGCCTGGTCTTAAATCCGCTCCAGGTACTGCAATGCTCATAAAATCCGAAGCAATAATACCCTCCTCAACAGATATTGTTACCTATACTCCTAAAAGCACTCCCGCAAGTGCTAGAAATCATTCCCTGAGGTGCGATTATGATGACATGATCTTAGAAGCCCTCACGGCTCTGCGAGATCCCAATGGAATAGAAGTTAACATAATTGTCAGTTTCATGGAGGAAAGGCACCAATTGCCCCCAAGTTTCAGGCGAACGCTCGGCTCGAAGCTCAAGCATCTGTTTCACTTTTAAATGAAAAACAATTCAAATTTAAATGAAAAACAACTCTTATTGACTTCACTTCAAGAAGTAATTTGAATTGGAATGCCACCAGAACTTCGAGAAGTAATTTGCAAGCAGTCCACCAACGATGCAACTACTACAAAATTAAACAGATCTCGGAATGTGACAACAGATCTCGGCATATGAAAGCATGATGGTCGACAGGTAATTATCCCAACAACTGGGTATGCATGTAAATTAGTACATAGGCTAAACTTATGAGAAGAGTATACAGCACTACACAACAATTGCAATTTGAGAATGGATACCGTCGCAGAAAAGCCGACGCTTGAACGAATGATTCTGGTATGCCCTCAAAAAAAACGCTTTTATGCATTCAATGGCAGGTATTCCTTGCTGGCGGTATGTCAGGTATTCCTGCGCGGAGAGGGGCAGGGATACATTCAAATATTCATGCGCAGAGAGGGACAGTATCAGGTATTCCTGGGAGGAGGCACCAAAAACGCACATTCAGCAGGGCAGAGAGCGCAGTGTCAGGACAGAGGGCGCAGAGGCAGGAGTTACAACTATTTTAGGGACTGGGACCTGAGCTCTGATACCATGTCAGGCCAGGGTAACTCCAGGATGAGCGGGAGAGAAAACTGATGTATTTATTCATTAGCTAACTCATATTTATATACATGAATACAACGGATCAGTTCATCTTCTAGATGACAGTCCAGTTCACCCATCCGTTTCGGACTAGGTGTCAACACTATTGATGTAATTATAGATCTTCCCTTATATGATGTTTATGAAGTTTCAAAAAGGATATTTAGTGTGCTTGTGGATTGGTTCATGACCGCATTCATGAATGCCATGAATTTTCAAAAGAAGATATAGACAATAAATTATATATGTGCTCTTTCATAAAATTGGGCAACATGTGACTCTTGTGAGGTTGAAGAAATCAAATAGCAACTCATGAAGATGGTTCAAGATTATATTTAGATATTATAAGATCTGTGAGCCAAATTCCCCATGGATAAAGAAGAAATTATGACAAGAATTGTATATTGTAGTGGTGACAAGTAGTGTAGTGTTAGATGCAAATACAAATCAAAGGACTGAAAAAATGTTAGATATCTTCCATTCAAGAAATCCAAAGAGGGGATATTGTGAAAAGGATGATATTTAAGAGTGATTGCTTCTAAAATTTTCAAACATAGCCATGGAACCATAATATTTGAGTTTAAGAAAAGTAAATTCATTTTTTTCTCTACCATGAAAATTTCAAGGCATATGGAATGCATAGCATATGTTGATCATATAGCTTAAAGAATATAAAATTCTAGTGCATCAAATGCAAGATCAATCTAGACTTATATTTTAATTCCCAAACAATGTAAATACGCAAAAAAGAACATTATTAGGGTGATTATTATGTTGTGTAATTTGAATACTAAAATCCCAAAGAAGAGGTTGACCTCCAAAAGATTGATGTGGAACTTTATGTTATAGGATAGCTGTCCAAGGAAACATTATTTTATTTTCTATAATTAAAAAAAATATATATCTTTAAAGGTTTTGAAAAAATATGAATGTCATTAAATATCGCTTTAGTTTTTCATACAAGCACGTACAATAGAAATAAGAAACATATGAGAGAAAAAAAGATGTTAGCTTTTATAGTTTTTCCAAAAGTTTTTACATCATGCTTGGGGTGCTTTGTGTGATTTGGGGTGCATGGTGTTCTGACCACCCTTGGTTTTCTTGTAATGGATTGACACATTAGACATATCGTTCTCTTGGATTTCTATGCCTTGAATAGTTACTTATGTGGAACACTTCCTCGAGGCATTGGAGACCCATGTGACTTAGTGGATTTATTTATGAGGTGCATGCATAGAATGTGGTTGGTTTCTTGGAGCAATGAATTAACTTGGAGGATCATTGTGCACCTTGTTGAAGGGAATTCAACCCTAGATGGCATGGGGACACTTAGTTTCTTACATGCCAAGGATTGTACTTGACTTGAGGATGCCTGGTTTGAGGAGTGATCATGTAGGTTTTGTGAACACATAGGTACACTTGGCTCAGGAAGGAGTGTTAGGCACATGTCATTGAAATTTTAGGATTATACACTTTCTTGTTGGGCTTATTTACCATGGAGTTGGACATGTGTCACTCGGAGTTTGAACACTCCATATGTGGACCTATGTTATGTAGTGTTGGTTTCTTGTAGTGGAATAGGTTCAGTTTTTATTGTTGGCCTCCCTCACCTTTCATATAAATGGAGGATATAGTCTTTTCATCAATTGTACTCGTTATTTCTCACTCATATAAGCACATGATTGTGTTAGAGATGTGAGAGATATGGTGAAATTATCTACTTGTTCTCTTCATTTTGTATCTGCTCTCTTTGTCTTAAACACTAGGGTTCTTGGAGGAATTTCAAGGGAGGATAAGGTAATGGTTTTTCCCTAAGGAGGAAAAAGAAAACTAGGGTTTGGAATAAACCCTAGAGGAGAAAAATTATGATTTGATCTTGTGTCTTTTAAGAGAGAAAATATATTAAGTTTTTGTGGCATTAGGAAACCCTAGTGCTACTTGGTGTGCTTGTTGTGGAGGAGTGACATGTGATACTTCTACACTTGGATGAAAATGTATGTGACAAGAAAGTTTTGTTAGTATTTATGTTTTCTTGTTAAGGATCTTTGATCGAGTAGCCATGTTTGGTTAGGATTGATTCCTAGCAAGGAGAATTGGTGGCTCGAGTTTTCTTATGGCTTCCCTAGCTCAGGTTTTTTTACGGTGCTGGAAGTCACCAATAGGGAAAGGGGTATCCCTGATGTGAAGTACCAATTAGACCCCACACGATTTGGAGTAGGATCCCCAACCAGAAAATGGCCAGTTGCCAAAATGGTGGTTTCAAATATGTGTCTTGGCTACGATAAACACATAGAATGATATAAACATAACTTTGGTGAAAGAAAATGTATAAACTTTCTGAAGTATCAAATGTAAAAAATGAATGGTTCCATCACATCAAAGGGAAATAAGTGAGAACCTTAGAAGCATGTAATAGTACTAGCTTAAAGGAGATGCACGAATAATACAAGAGACTCATTTGTTAACCTGCAAAATAGTTCGCAAGATAACAACAATCGTAATAACATAACATCATGAATTCAACAAGATTCATAATAACACAAATGAATTAGTTCATAAGAATTAGCGTAAATGAAACAACACATATCACAAATATAAAAATAATAGTCTTACTACATTTATGACATATTCATGAAAACATGTCAACTCTGAGCTTTTATTATAGAGTGAAAGTTCCAGACATACAATTACATTGACAAGACAATAGCCCCAATAGTGGAACATGAAACCAACACTTTCTTCTCCAAAGAATGATATTCCTCCTATGCAAAACTAGAGAAACCAAGGCTCCAAAACAAAGCTTCCAAGCCCTTTGCTTCTATAAATGACCCGACTGAAGGGATATTAGGAGATTTCAGCAAGGAGTCCACACCATTGTACAACCATGCATAAGAAGATAAGATGTTCGCTATGCAAGTGCTGACTTGTTTATTACTTTGTGTAAGCATTATCATTTCAACTTTCTCCAACTCGGCTTGTTGCCTTGCTTTCTTAGTAAATTATGGTGGTGCACCGTTGTACTTCATTCCCCATTCATGAATTGTGGTGATGGTTGCATGAATTACCTTTAGATATTTTTCATTCTCTCGTGATTTCTTCTTCATATCATGCAAGAGGATAAATTCTTTATGCATGGTGACCAACTCCTCATAAAGATTCATCATAGTGTCTCCCAACGCTTGAACTTCACCATATATAGCCACATGAAGATCCTTCAAGTACACATGTGTGGAGGACAACTTATGAGTTTCTGCTTGGAGTTGTTCTATTTGTTGTCTCACAACTTATAAATCCTTTTCCATTTTTTTGTTTTTATCCATTAGATAATTTGTATTTGTCTTTGAAGCTCCTACAAAAGCCAAATTCGTTGTGAAAACGTTTTGAGGATTTCTCCTGGTATCCATGAAAATCACCCTTTATGTATTCATGAAAGAAGGATGTGTGAGGTCATTGGGAAAATGCTTCTTCCTTGCTTGCACAATTCTTCTTTGAAGCTCATTGAAAGTCAGGCTACAAATATCCATGACTGGGCTATCATCTAAAGGAGCAATTTCTTCTTCATCACCTAGAGCTTGCCCATCTATAGGAGGAGGCAGAGACTAAGTGATGATTTGTTCTATATTGGGCTTAAGATCAACATCTTTATTCTTCTTCCCTTATTCTACCTCCATGTCTTTGACAACTATTAACTCTTCAATCTCTTGTGAAAGTTCCTAATCTTGTTATTTTTTATTCTCTTCTTCCTGTAGTTGATTTTGTCTTTCTTCTTTTTCTTGCTTCAACATTGCTTCTTCTTCCTCCTTCTTAATTCTTCTTGCATCCTCCTTTCTTCTCGTTCTCTATTTTTATGTTCCTCCTACACTCACTCCTCTTCCTGCCTCTTCTGCTCTTCTCATTGTTGCTTCCTCTTTCTCTCTGTTTCCATAGATGCTTTTAGAATAATTGTATCCACTTTGAAATTGTGTCTTTTCTCCTTTTCTGGGCTATGAGAAACCTTCCATTTATATTTAATGTTCATTGAGTTGCGCTTTTCTGGTTGTCTTGCTTTTAGAGTAGTGTCCTGATCTAGAGCCACATGAGAAGGGTCTGCGTGGCTACCTGGTGTGTGGATCCAAGAAGTATTGTAGCAATTCTCGATCTTCTCCTCTAGTCTAGAGTAGGTCCCACACGGCTAGTTAAAATGTAACTTGGCACAATGGTGCTTGCAAATACCTCTGGGATCGTACTAATGATAATCTATCATGCCAAACCTGAAGTTCTCCAACTCTTTGACCTCATATTCTACAGCCTTTAGGTTCTTTATTTCGTAAGATCCCACCCTCAAAGAAAAAACAGGCCAAGGTGTTTTCTTTTTCCTCTGCAGTACTGTTGATAACCCTGTGGAAAGATGATATGTGACCTCTTGCATGACTAAGTTATCTGTGGCATACCTCGGTAACAAATGTTATGGTTTCTGGAAGCTAAACACCCTGAGGTAAGTTCCATCTGGTGAGGCAAACAAATTGGAAACTTCTGATGCTGAGTCCATCGCCTCACAAGACATGCAAGGGGTTTCCTCTTCAAAGATCATCTGGTACAAGGATTTACAGAAGTGGTAAGCCAATTTCTTAATGACTCCTCCATAAATTCACCTTGAAAGTAGTTTGCAATGAATGTGAACAAGAGGTTCCTTGGGTGTCCATTTCCAGTCCATGCCAGGAAAAGCATTATGAGCACATATACCATCCAACAGGTATCCAAACATGTAGAATTTAGCTTGATTTCCCTTAGGTGGATTCTTTGCATTGTTTACATTTATCCTAAGTTGTTAAGCCAAAAGATCAGACCAATTAAATATCTTCCCCTCTGTAATAATCTAATGCAACATATGAATCCATCCATAAGGAAGGATTCATTATTATTTTTTTCATAGATAAAGAAGCATAATACAATCAGGTATTGAAACACCTTTATGAGAGATCTAGTTTTGTAAGTATTACTAGGTGTGTAGCAGAACTTAGTTGGATCTTTTACCCATGTCTTGATAAAATCCTTGGTGTTTAAACAGCGAATGACTGCATAGAAGTGTGAATCCATATATCTCTTTGGTTTAGGAAAGTTATACATCAAGTGAATATCATAGCCTAAATAGGAAGCAAGTTGTCACCCGGTGACACTACTAAGGGTCATGCTCTTGGTATCCAAGTGCCGCGAAATCCATTTGATGACATCTACACAAGGTAGGATTTGGAACCTGAAAGCAGCTTTATGAAAACCTAATCATTGGATGTTAATGTACACCTATGTTTCCTCTAGATATGCCTTGAATTCAGTAGTTATGAATGCATATTTGACCATATGTCAAGTGATGTCAAAGTCCTTATCAATGAAGAGTTGAGTATTAAATAGAATAGGAATGGTAGCTGGAGGGATCTCAACCACTTCATCGACACTTCTCTCTATTGTTTGTTTTGAGGATGCTCACTTAGGAGGCATGACGATGGCTACTAATGAAAAAGAGATGAGCTCAAAACTTGTAGTACCTGTAACAATAGATGCACTCATGGTGAAACAAGTTAGCTTAAGCATATTAGCTCATCAATCAAACTTAAAGAATCAACACACTAACTGAGAAGGATTCTGTAGTTGTTGGGATTTGGAAGGAAACATGGGCTTTGGAATTACACAATGCACAGTCTCAACTGACAAGGAGGAAGCTTGAGATTCGTGTCTGCGTAATGCGCAGTATCAGCTAGGCAGGAGAGAGAAGGGGTTGTTCAATGCACGGTCTCAAAGGCCAAGGATGGGCACTAAGGACTAGATCTGCATAATGTGCAATTGGAAATCTAGTGATTGCAGATTGCCTAGTCTCAAAGGTCAATGGGTGAGCTTGAGCCTTGGAGTTGTGAAATATTCAGTAAGGGAGGCAACAAACGATGAGGGATTGCATGGTTCTACCCGAGAGAGAGAGAGAGAGATAAAATTATATATCTGATGTTAGGGTAGGAAAAGTGGATATCTTCCTTAGGGTGAGTTAGATCAATCAAAATCATGGACCAAAAGAGATCATGCAAAAGGAAAAACATGCATGCACAAAAAGACCCAATAATGGAAATTGTTGGTAGGAAAATAACAAGAAGGCAATGTGACACTTACAAAACTTGAACGACGGACCAAAACAATACTTGTACAAGCTAATAATAATAGAAACACCAACTACCATGGAAATAAATGAGAGAAATAATACTCACAAAGACAAAAATGGCAAAAGCAACAAAAAAGTAGTAAAAAGTGATGCATGGGAAAATTACCCTAAAAAGCATTGCAAGATGAATCAAAATCTCCTTGATCTCATGGGGAAGGCTAGAGATCCAATGTTGAGTGTTCCAATGAGATATACAAGCATCTATTATATATATCTAGCCCTTAGAGGGTTAGGTTAGGGTTTATAATGCGCATGCCTAAAATCAAGGAGAAAGTGACAATTTTCCTTAGATCGAAAATATAAACTTTGTGCCACTTATCCATAGTGATTGCGCACTTCCTATTTTCTAGGGATGTGCACTTGCTTGCTTTGGGGAACTTTGCAGTGTCACTGGCAGAAGGGATTGCACAATTCCCAAGGACAAGGGATTACACAATCCACTAACTAAGTGAGTTGTGAAGTCTTGACTCTTAGTGAGCGATTACTCAGTTCACATGCTTAGTGACTTCCAGTCTCTCAGGGTTTCTTAGTTCCGATCTTTGAGGGATTACACAGTTTCTAGTAGCAGGGGATTGCATAATTCCTAGAGGGAAGACCAACAGTTGGTGCAAGATCAAGGCATAAGTGGCTTGTGTTTAGAAGTTGCTTAGTGAAGCCATCACATGCACTGCATGCAAAAAAAAGTGATATCAACAATAAACAACAAGAGGAACACTTGACGACCATTAAAGATAAGCTCTTATGAATAGAAGATAGGCTCGAAATGGAAAACTTTTGGAGGGGGGTTGTAGCAGCCACAATAGGTTTGGAGAGATTGATTTATATCAACTTGTAATAGGTTGTGGATATGTACATGTGCTTCATCTCTTATGTATGTGTGATGTGTTATAGTTGTCCAAATTTTGTGTACTTGTAGATTTGAATTTCATCTTATGTTATCTTCTTGATTGGGTAGATTCTAATGCTAGTTGTTCATGTTGATTTGACATAACATGTAATTGAATAGTTAAGTTATTTAAAACATAGGTAGATGATAAGAGGAATATTAATTGTTGTTTTAATATGTTGTAATAAGACATTTTGAATTTATTATATCCTTGGAAAAATTTGTCATAGTGGTTGTAGCTTTGTCTTATTGAAGTACACTTGAATGGTATTTATTTTGTGTTTCCTTGTGAATATTGCTATTGTAATTTCATATTTCAAATTCATCCCTAGTTCTAAAAGTTCATAGGAATTTGATATGGGAAACCTTAAAAGGTCGAGGTGAATTTTTTTAGTTTACACTATAAGTTAGATTCTTGAATTTTCTACATGTTACTGAATAATTTTAGACATTTATACATGGTATGAATTAATTTGACTAGGAATGCTCTCTTCGTGAAGAGGGTGTCAGATATCCAGTTGTGTTGTATGTGGGAGAGGTGCTTAACTTAGTACATGTCAATTGGGTGTGAATTCTTAGTATAATTGGGAGAAGTACTTGACCCTTATAGATGTCGTTCTACTTTATTTGTTGCTTATTGTTCTTTGAGGTGTGATTTGGATTCGTAGAATGACTACTCTTGGTCTTAGATATTGTGACATGTTGGTGGGTTCTTCTAATTTCATACCTTATAAGTACAAGTTATAAATTCTTTTGGAGGAGGAAAAGAATTGAGAGCATGTTAAGAAATACATTGTTTCACTTACCATTTCAACACAATTAGTTTCTCATGACAGGAAGTGGGCCATGGGAAAGAGAACCATTCTTGATTTAGTGAAGGATCACTTATTCACTCACATTGCAAAGACCATGATTGATACATTGAAATGTGAGGCTTTGGTTGAGTTATACTAGAGTTCCAATCTAGACAATGGCTCTTGAGAAATATAGATATAGTGGCGAGATACTTGGCAAGGATCGTAGATTTGAGAGATTAGGATCCCAAGGGGAAAATGTGAAGGATAAGCATTTGGTGTTGACAGCTTTGAATGGATTTTATCCATCTTGGAAACCTTTTTCCCGAGTTGTTTAGACTTGTGAGAATTTACCTATTATGATATGTTTTGGGATAGCTTTACGTAGGAAGAAACTAGGTTAAATATTTTTCATTGCAACAAAAGAAGTAGAATACCTATCCCTCTTTGGAAGGATGAGGAAGGGAAGTGACAAAGAATAAAAAAAAGAGTGAGGAAGATTCAATCCAATTTAAGAAGGATTTGAGTAAAAGATATTTTTTTTAGGTGTTACTAGTGGGGACATTATGTTATCCAATATTTGGAGAAGGAGAAGCTCAAGTAATAGATATAGGATGAATGGATTACATATACTATAGTAGGACTAGATGAATTATCAATTAGTATTAGAAATTTCTTCTCTGTGGTTTGTTATTTATCTTCTAATATGTTGTCAAGTGCTGGATTGTATGTGGGTAATGGGGATTTGAGACATATTAATTATGATTGGAAACTATACAACATGTTTCATAAGAAAAATGGAGGAATGAAAGTGGAATTGGGTGATTATGCTACATATCCTATAAAAGAATTGGGATTTGTTTCCTTGTGGTTGCCATAAGGTGATGTTCTTATGTTGAATGATGTCTTTTTTTCTTATCATGAAGGAAAATGTTCCTTTAGCTTATTTTATTGTAGCTTTAGTATAGATTTTCATTTGAAATACAACATCACACTATTAGTTATTGTAGTCGAGAAAGTCTAAGAACATTGGCTAGAAGTTTGATAGATGGTGGCATTTATAGGTTGTTAGTTGAACCCATAACATTTGTATAGTTTAATGTAAAGATGGTTGAGTCTTCTAGTCTTGAGGAGGCATATGACAAGCATGTATGGTATGATTCCATGTTGATAGGTTCAAAACTTATTTTGAAAGTAATGATTGAGTCTGAGCTTGAGTTGATGGAAATGTTGTATAGTGCATGGGAAAGGGTGTCTGATTCTATCAAGGTGAGGGAGCTGAGACACCCATGATTATATGTTGTTGACAACCCTACATAGATCGTTGCATGTAAGAAACATGGGATTTGTGCATATGTTTGTATTTGTGTTTTTGATATATTTTGATCCACTTGTATTGGTCCTACATGGAGATTTTGTCATCTTTGTAGGATTTATTGAATATATCATGATGCAGTGTCTAAAGGATTTGGCCCATGGTATTGCCTTGAGGGATGATGGAGTTTTGCAATTTTTGATGATTTAGGGTTATGTTCATTCATATTCCTAGGTGGTTAGTGTTTCCTAGAGGTTCAATATACTATGATAGCATGTTTTGTTGTTGGAAATATTGGTACTTCGACAAATTACAAGTTCTATATTCCAACACAATGGAAGGTGTTGGGGAGTTGAGTTTTAAATTTTGATGAGGATGATGGTCCTCTAGATTAGAGGTATCTACTTTAGTGATTGAAGAGTGCGAGGAGATTATTATTCTAAAGTCTAATTTGGAGGCTATAATATGATAATATCCAAGTTTGAACAAGTTTTTACTCCAACATGCAGGAGGTTTAAATGGATTACATAGATGCTATAGGATCCATAAGAGGATATGAGAGTAACTGAATACTTGGTGAGGTCAAGTATGCTTCTTAGGGGATATGCTAACCATATTGTGTTAGCTACTTCCATTTTTGAGTTTTGTAGTTGTATTGAGGAGGTTATATGTGTTTCCTTAATATAGGAGAATGATGTTTGAGTGGCAATTCCTTTCCAGGGGCTAGTGTCTCATGTTGAGACCATAATAGATTCATATTTATAGATGGTATGTTTGGTCATGTTGTGGAGGGAACTAATTGTTATTAGTAAAAAACTATCCTCATAAATAGGGAGTGTAGTTTTTGGGGTTACATCAAAGTGTTTACACCATGATTGGGTGTGCTTTATGTGATGTGTGGTACATGGTGTGTTGACTACACTTGGATGTTCCATAATGATTTACACATTAGAGATAATTTACTCTTCGATTTCTATGCCTTAATTAGATTCTTATATGGATCATTTCCTCAGGGAATTGGAAACCTATGTGGCTTAGTGATTTTATTCATGGGGCATGCATGTGAATGTTGGTTTCTTTCTTGGGAGGATGATTTACCATGGAGGAGGATTGTCAAGAATATTATAGGGGGATGTTGAACCCTACATTTCATGGGGAGGATTAGTTTCTTCCACGGAGGCTTATTATTCTTGAATATGCTTGGATTGCAGAGGGATCATGCATGTGTGTTGTACCTGGAGGTATATGTGGCCTAGGAGGGAGTGTTGGAGCATTGGAACCCACTAGAGGAGTGTTGGACACGCCTCGTTGGGAATTCAACCTTGGACCTTCAATTGTTGGAATTACTCACATTGGATATTGATCCATGTCACTTGGGATTGGAGTGCTCCATATGTCGGACTATATTGTGTAGAATTAGGTTACTTGTAGTAGACTAGGTCCATCAGTTATTTATCGTTTCTCACCTTGAGGGGAGAGTATTTTCATCAATTGTACTTGATTTTGTTCACTCATGTAAACATAGACTTGTGTTAGATATATGAGATTTGGAACAATCTTGTATATTTGTAGTACTCTTCATTCGTATTTTGTCTCTATGTCTTGAGTGGCATGCTATTGTTCTAAGAGGAATTACATGGGAAGACTAGAGTTTATTGAAAATAGCAATAAGAAATGTTAAAAATCGCATCAAGAAAATCCTAATTTATTTTTTTCTTGAATTAAATTAGGAATTAAATTCTAATTCTAATTCTCATACAGACTTGTAATAGTTAACTAAGTTAATTTGACTTAGTTGGCACAATATATTCGAGTTAGGAGTCTATCTAGAGTCATGTAGAGTGATCCCTAAATTTTAGGGGTCTAGGATGAGTTTATTGAGTTGTAATTATTTAATTTAGTTTAACTAAGTTAAATTCAGTTAAACTAGTTCTAACTGATGGAGGAACTAGTGAGAGGTCAAGTGAATTAATTTGGATTTAATTCACATACAGTGATTAATCGGATAACTGATAATTCACTCATAAATAACTCATGCATGTCAGTTCTTAGAAATACCCAATTGATATTGGATTTCAGGGATAGTGTACTATCACTTGTAAAATCATCTAAATTAAGTAGGTGATGCATGCAATCAACGAAATTCCTATGGATGGATTACACAGTTATGGATGAGGAATTTCCCAATTAAATATGGGCTAATTCCTGAGGAAATTTCGCAAGGAAGTAGGAACTTGGCAGGAAACAAATTTGGCTAAGTATTGGCTTGAGCTAGGTTGTGAAGTAGTGAGATATATTGTACTTGTGTAGAGATTGTTGGGGTTGAATAAGAATTGCATTTTCTTCTCAGATATTCTGATTAATGGAATATACAGATAGCATGGATTTTTAGTTATGGCCTTCCCCATAAAATTATTGTGTTATGCGTGATTAAAATTCTTCCTTTTCTTCTTCATGATTTCATCGATCAATTTTTGTTTCTTTTGATGAGTAGAGTAGATTCAAGTCAATTGTTTTAGCATATTACAATCTGCAGTTTGAATCTACAAGAAAATTCTACATGGTATCAGAGCTAGATTTGTAGAAATTTCTACATGGTATCAGAGCTAGATTTATAGAAATATCTACATGGTATTGGAGCTTAAATCACTATATAAGAGGAGAATATAAATTTGTTTTTAAGTAGAAATCAAATTTATAGTATCATACTTCAAATCGAGCAGGATGTCGTTCTATCGATTGAGACTTGAATATGCCCTTGAGAGTATTTTGAACTATATTTCTTGGAAGGACAATATGGAGGCAATGTTGGAAGACAACGGGATGATGGAATTCATAGATCATGATACCCCGAAGCCTCCAACATCTGATGCTAAATATTTGACAAAGTGGAGAAAGTGTGTGGCAAAGGCGAGAAGAATGATCCTAGAAGGAGTTCAAGATCATATTGTCTCGAATCTACATGGTAAGGAAACTCTGTTTGCAATGTGGAAAGCCTTGATAGACTTGTTTCAAAACAATAGTGACCACAAGAAGCTGTCATTGAAGGAAAATCTCAGAAATATCAAGATGGATAAGGGCGACTCAATACCGAAGTACATGACCAAGTTCACTGAATGTTGGGATGAGCTTGGAAGTGTTGGTGTTACCGTTTCTGAAGAATATTTGGTGAGCCTAGCATTTCTAGGACTTCCCAAGAGCTGGCACAACTACGAGGACTCAGTTAATGGGAGGGAGAAGCTACCAGAGTGGGAGCAATTGTGGTCTGAATTGGTACAAGAAGAGATTCAATGGAACACCAGAGATGGGACCTCATCCAAAGAAGTGGAATAGAAATTTGCATTATTCAGCAAATAAAATAAAGCCGAGGGAAAGAAGTCCCAAGGCAAGGAGGGCCGAAAGAAGAAGGACTTGTTGAACATCAAGTGTTTTCACTGTCATGATTTCGGGCACTGTGCCACAAAATGCCCACAGAAGAAAGCAAGTAAGAAGGAGTTTGCAGTGGTAGCAACATGTGAAGCTCTAGCTTCATAATTCAAACTTGATTTCGCTCTCATTGCATACATGGAAAGCACTGTAATGGGAATTATATGTTATCTCGATAACGGTGCCTCGTTCCATATGACGAGTAATAGAGATCTTTTCACTGACTTGGAGGAGAAAGACCTCAAGAAGAACATAGAGTTTGGAGATTATGGGAGGTATAACGTGACTGGCATCAGTACAATCACTTTTCAGGGCGAGTCTAGCTCCCTTCTCAGACTCACATATGTGATGTATGCTCAGGACTAAAGAAGAATCTTGTTTCCATTGCTATATTGGAAGATTGTGGCTATGATGTGATATTTAACAAAGGAAAGGTTTTCCTTAGACACATTGCCACGAGGCAAGTGAAACAGATCGATGTGTGAGTTAAGAACCTATATGCACTTGAGGTACAAGATGCATGCAAAGCCTTGGGGAGCAAGGAAATGGTTAGAGACTTGGTTGTTGAGAGGAAGCATGAATTATCTCTCAACAAGCAGCCTCAGAAGCAACCTCAACAAGTTGTGGAGAAGCCACAATTGGAGAAGTAGAGAGGAGATCGGGTGGAACCATCCACTCAAGCAAAGACCTCCAGTAGGGGATATTTTGAGCCAAGTGGGAAAAAGGAACACATGCAGCCATACCTCCAGGTGTGAGGTGGGGCGATATGAAACCTTATTCCAATAGTTTCAGAAATTTGGCAGGATCCATTGAGGTGTTTTTGGTCTCATGGATCATTACCTTGCTATGAGGGCCCACAATCTTCAGTAGCAGGAGGATCAATGTTAGTCAGATACTAAGGAAGTGTAGAGTAGAGTTGACAGTAGAGCAAGAGGCTCAGTAGCAAAGTCAGCAACAACACAATTTTCCTAGTAGACAATTGCAGACACAATTGATCCAATTTATTTTGTTTGGATGATTTTTTGTTGCAGATGTTGCAGTAGCAACAACAATAGTGACAAGTGTTGCATGCAAAGCATTCTAAAGGTATCGGACCAGGATAGAGTTGAATTCCTTTCTTTTTGAGAGGGAGTGTTGAAAATAACAACAAGAAATGTTAAAAATAGGATCAAGAAAATCATAATTTAATTGTCCTTGAATTAAATGAGGAATTAAATTATAATTCTAATTCTCGTAGCAACTTGTAACAGTTAACTAAGTTAAGTTGACTTAGTTGGCTCAGTAAATTCGAGTTGGGAGTCTATATAGAGTCAAGTAGAGTGATCCCTAAATTTTAGGGACCCATGTTGAGTTATTATTGAGTTGTAATTATTTAATGCAGTTTAATTGAGTTAAATTCAGTTAAACTAGTTCTAACAAATGGAGGAACTAGTGAGAGGTTAGTGAGATGTTAAGTGAATTAATTTGGATTTAATTCACATGCAGTGATCCATCAGATAACTGATAATTCACTCATAAATAACTCATGCATGTCAATTCTGAGAAAGACCCAGTTGAGATTTGAGTTTAGGGATAGTGTACTATCAGTTGTAAAATCATCTAAATTAAATAGGTGATGCATGCAATTAGATAAAGGCTTGTGGATGGATTGCCTAGTTATGGATGAGGAATTTTCCAATTGAATATGGGCTAATTCCTTAGGAAACTGCACAAGGAAGTAGGAGGTTGGTAGGTGTTATAGACATTTTTGGGCCCTACAACCCCAAGCATGAAATGTCCATAAACCAAGGGCTCCTAAGTCCCTAAAAGTGTTGTTCTAACCCCTAAAGGAACAAGGTCAACAGATTACAGCTTCTCCCAGAAGTTCTCCAGGAGAAACTGCTCAGAATTGGTCAAAACAGGATCATTGCAGCTGCTCCACTGGCTAGGTGCGTTGCATCTCACCCAACTACACGGTGAGGGTGCGTTGCATTTCAAAAGTCCCCTCTGTGGGGTGCGATGGGTGAGAAATGACAAATGGCAGTGTCATTCCGCGAGGTGGAGAGGCAATGGAAGCTTCCAAAATCTTCTCCTATGACACTTGCCTCACTGAATTCGACCAAGGATGAGTAAGAGGCCCTCAGTCTCCAAGTGGAAGCAAGAACTATCAGAGAGAAGACACTAATCAAATCACAAGCTGACTCATCCCCCTTACAGATATCTATATATGGATCCCTCATCTCAGAGATCCAGAGGCTGGAATTTTGCATATTGTAAGGAATTGCTGTTGGTTTCTTGAGACAAACATTAGATTGTTGGGTGATCTAAGCTTTTTTTGAGGTGAAGAGGGGCTTCTTTGCTGGGAGGTTGATGCTGGGTCGAAACAACTGGTTGTAACTCCTCCTGGATCTTTTCTTGTTTATCAATAAAAGCTATTTGAGTTTTCCTCCATGCTTTTGTATCAGTGATGTTTGTTACATTTGTATGGTCAATTTACATTTGATCCTAGATTGTTTATGATTATAGATCCATGTCTTTGTATAGTGCTATGCATCTGTGATCTTACAGGTACTTTGTGAAGCTGGGCATGCAAGGGAGCAAGTAGCTGAGGACTATCAAAGAAGAGAGGGATCGAATCGAAGGATTAGCGCAAGACAGAGGTTGGTCTTTCTGTTCCTCTCTATCTATAATTCATAAAGGAAAAACAAAAGTAGTTTTTGTTTGTTTGTTTCTAAGGTAGATGTCACACCTTAGTGGAGTTCTATATAGACACTTTTCCTGTAACAAAATGGCGACTCCGCTGGGGAGCTAATTAGTTTGTTTGTTTATCATTCTTTGTTGTCTATTTCATAAACTTACAAGTAGCATTCGAACTGCATTTGCCATAACAAATGCAAAGTAGACAACTGCTACTTCAATCCATCTACTGGATCTGTTTATGATTGAAACAACTGTTTCACAAACTATCTGATTGCCCTTATGATAGCTCTTAGATCTCCTTAGATCTACCCCTGATTGTTGCATTACTGATTGCTTTTTACTCGGCCAAAACCCAAGAACTGAACTGCAAACTGTGACCTGGAACCCGAACAGAGTCTCATTTCTGGCCTAGCGCAGGTACTGTTCAGAGATTCTGAATTTCAGCGCACTTCCCAAGTGAACAACCTGCGCTGCATTTCAGATTCTTTGTGTTACAGGTGCGCTGATCAGACTAGCTCTGTGCAGTTGTGGCTCCTGTGGTTCATTCTTTCCAGTTCTATTCTTGAATTTTGCTGCCTGTGATCAGTATATGTCTGCTTGAAATCCCTTTTCCTTACTGTTATTCTGCCTCCTTTGTACAAAAGAACTGTAGATGTTTTTGTGTGTTTGTTGAGTCATTTACAGTTCTCCTTTGCAAAAGTAGCATAATCGTACTGTCGCCCTTTGATTTGAAACTGTCGCAAGTGTCGATTTCAATCGTAGGAAAGAGTTTGATTGCTGTTGATGGTCAATTATCCTGTTACTATTGCTTTTGGTCTGAATTTGTAATTTTCTAGTGTCGAGAACAAGTATTCGTTTCAAAATCGTAAGGTGTTGTAATCATCTCCATTTTTTGATTTCGAAAGAAGCTTGTTGATATTTGTCGCTTGAAAAGAAATTCAGATTTGTGCATCAACTTTCTTTTTAGCATTCATATATTAAGAAAGTCGAAAACAAATACATGCATGTGCATTTGCATATAGACAATCTGATTGGCTTGATTTAGGAAAGTGCATTTAGAGTGTGCTCTTTGCTCTTTGTGAAAAGATTGTCTTTCTTTTCCCTAGTAGCTAGGATTTTCATTGCATAAAGGAGATAAAAATTTTGTTTATCATCTTAGATTGCATTTTAGGAATTACATCTACATCTCGTGGTGAACCCAAAAGGCAAACTTCATAAACAAGATCAACTTAAAATAAATTCAATGAATCTAACAACGCTTTGGAACTTAACGCACAACATTTAGAAGTCTAGGCTAGAGATGTATTCCGACGTCGTAAAGTCTGGTAACTGTTGTTTTCACTGATGGTTGGGTGATTCCTCCACTTTGAGACGATAAGTGCCAGTACGGACTTGTGCTCCCACGTACCGTCGAGTATATTTTGGAAGACCCCAATAGGCTTAATCCTTTATCCATAGGAAGCCGTGTCTGCCGCCCTATTGATCGCAATGCACTGAACACAACATTCGGGAAGATTGACTGCCATACCGTAAAAAGTATTCTGCAGTTTTGCGATTGGTTTGGTACTCCCTCTACCAATATTTCCAGAGCAGTCCCTTTCGTTCCTTTTCAGACTCCTTAACGGAAAAGGTCCATCTGAGCACTTGTCACTTCAGGCTCATTAAAAATCGAAGGCGACTAGAGTCATCTTTTGTTTTTTCTCGACTCTTAAAAACTGAAAAAACAAGTTGTGTCAAAGCGTCTAAAATTTATTTTAAATGGAATATTCATTACCCCTTTCCTACGTTGATCTTGGGTTGAGAAAATGGAATCCACCAACCAAGGAATTACCCTTGGAGGAAATCCTAGTTCCTTCTCCTCTTGGGGAGATGTTGGTGCACCCCATATGGCCACATTGTCGCTTCCAGGACTAACAATTGGTTTGCCTGTATGGCTCTTCTCAACCTCTGTCATTCAGAACACCACAATTCCTGAACAATCGAATTAGCAATTAGATGAGTCCAGAGTTACCCACCAACCTTCTACTTCCTCTAATTCTTCCTCTTCTCCTTCCTCTTTGCTTGATGGGGCTAGTAAAGCCAAAAATCAAGTACCTAAGGAGAAGAAAGAAAAGAAGAAGAAAGAGAAGAAGAAGAAGGATCCAAAAGCGAATGGGGGCAAATGAGTGTCGTCTAGCAAAAATCCACACACTGCACCGACCAGGCCTAAATCGCCATGTGTCATTTGCAAAGGAGACCACTATCACAGAGATTGTCCTTGCATCCCTTGGATCTTAAGGGACTGGTCTCCTCATTTGCACAACCCAGTGTCGTCAAACTTTGATGATCATGTTGAAAACACACCGTCAACTAGTGAAAGTGAAGCCCCAGGACAAAAAGGAAAATATAGATTTCCTTGTAAACTGTGCGAAGGCGATCATGCCGTCCACCGTTGTCCCTTCTTAGACGAAGCTAAAAGAGTTTTGGACGATTGTCCGGTTTCACCATTACGACTTCCTCCTGGATGTTAAAAACTCTTGCCGAGTCTGTCACTAGTTGAAAATCCGGCTGGCCCGCTCAGGTGGTCGGCTGAAGCATCTATCATTGAAGATAAACCATATGAATCCATAAGAGACGAAAGTCAAAAGGTCGAGGCGGCAGTTGACCCGGTCTTGCCTTCCGAGGTTCCATCTTCATATGATACAGTCACTGAAGAGAACAAGCATGACACCGTCCAAATTCTTTTCATAAGCACAGACTCCAACGAACATGGGGGCAATTTACCCGTTCCTTTACCGCAGGAAGGAAGTTCGTCAGAATCGTACCCGGCCGTCTATTCGGTCCCACCTCCAAGCAACCTAGTTGTCTCCTTCGACTGGAATCAACTAGGTAGACCCCGTTTACCATCTAGTATACCATTGCGAATTATTGTTCAAATATATAGAATGGTTATGGCTGGTACCATCATAGATGAAGGGGCTTCTGTGAGTATCCTTTCCTCAACTGCTTGGAAAGCACTTGGTTCGCCATCGCTTTTGCCTGAGATGAGAAATCTAACAGGCTTTGATAAAAGAACCAATCGACCATTAGGGATCCTTCCCAATGTGCCCATAACATTGAGAGGGAAAACCGTTCACATGAACGTGATGGTAGTTCAAGGACCCCTGGATTACAATCTACTCCTTGGACGAGACTATATTTATTGCATGAGAGCCATTGTCTCATCACTCTTTAGAGTGATGTGTTTTCTGCACGAAGGAAGAGTGGTCAAGCTCGTAGACCAGCTTTAATTTCCCGGATCACGCATAGCAAATAGTCATATACCATCCCTAAATGGTCTTTTCACGCAAGAAATGTCTCAATCTCCAGTCTGTCCACCCAATGAGCGCGAGTGATTCGAGGGGACATGACTAAAACCCAGGGGGCATGCATCCTGGTCTGCTTCAGCAGGAAAACTTCGGGTATAGGGTAGGTTTCCGCGAGAGAATATGACCTCCGTACTCCCATCCGTGATTGGAAGAGGGAGTTGGACTGGAATAAGATCCTCTTGTCAAAGTTATGTGGGTTGGAGGGCATCGCCGCTCACCTTTGTTTATTTCGGTAGACATCGCTGGAGAAGTGTTTTGTTTACGCGCTAAATAGGACAATATTTGGGTAGCCTGAAAGAGGTATACCTTTCCTGATAAAACAAATGTTTTGTCAGCTCGAATAGAAGGTGACCTTGAAACTCTGTTTTATACCTGGGGGCATGCAAGCCTTTTGGCGTGCAAGCGAAGAGCGACTATTTATTTTTTTAAATTTGTAGGACCTCTAACCCTTTAAACTCGTAGGATTAGCCGTTTCCTAACTTGCATAAAGAAAGGATGTGGGGCAAAACTCTAAAAGTTGTCGTTTTATATGAGACATTCTTATCACATGACTGGATTAATCGAGCAGTTTTAGCACATAGTTCAAGCTCGTTAAAAAATAAACATAAGACATGAGCAAATGTTTCCCCCTGCGTTTAAGCTCGTTAAAAAATGAACTATTCCCCGATAAATAACCATCGTGAATGTAGTACTTCAGTCGTTAAAGCCTTGGTCATGTTTGCACCGTCACCTCCACTTTTTCATTGGCCGATCATTCACCTCCATTTGATTGTTTACCTATTTTGAGGAACAGCTGCGAAGAGTGATTTCACTAGCCATCCTTGTGACACTGCCATGATTGGAAAATTCCAAACCTTACCTGGAATCAGCTGCTACCCGTTTTTATCACTCGTTCCTCAAAAGACGAGTCTCCTTTAAGCTCTTTTCAACTGACTCGTAAAATATGAAAAGATTGTCGAGCCATTGGCCTCTCCAGCTCGTTAAAGGGACAGGAAGTGCTATCCCTCCTCTAGATTTTAATCTTTTTGGATCTGAGGGATTATTACACAAAAAGATCGAGCGCTTGTTTTGTTCGGCTCGTTAAAAGTATCGAAAATCCATCCCTTCTGTATTGTTTTATAATTTTTCAGACTTAAGGGATTAGATGACGAAAAAGGAATTTTGGAGTTACTTTACGTTCCTTTTCAGACTCTCTAAAATTGAAAAGGACCGAGTTATCTTTGTTGTTAAACTCGTTAAAAAGATTAATAGCGACAAACTTGTCTATAGACGAGAACGAGTTTCACTATCGCTAGGCTCGTTAAACCATAGCGATGGGTTTGCCTGAAGGGCAAATTATAGAACAAGAATATGTTATCCTCCTCAAGCTTGACAAAAATAAAGAGGTACTGGTCAGCAATGACTGGGGAAAATTGGGAAGAAAACTCAAAGAAACTTTGTTGGTAGCAAGTCGCTCTTGAACATGACACTTCCGCTTCGTGTCTGAGTCGGGTTGGGTTGTTTCATTCATCGGTCACATCACCATGGTCACACCATACAATCCACATTTGGGGTTAATGCTACCAATCCATCACATCAGTGTCGCCAATATGTTCAAGAGAAGTCATTCAGAGAATTCACCTGTGTCTCACCCACTACCATACATTATACTCCATTCTTTCATGACCGCCACCCTGAACCTTATATCACCAGATCGTTTTCACCTCCATTAAAATAATTTGCTCCGTTCCATGTCATTGATGTGGGATTCATTAAGGCCCTCTTGTGATGGATCACTTCTTGTCGACATCAGCTCATTATCCAAGAAGTTGATCTAGGAACACCCCATTCAGTACTTTGAAGCTTGCATGCCTCAATGGCAAGTTTCTCACTTCCGACGACAGGTTTACATTAATGGCCTTCGACCGAAAGATTTTGCGTGGTGTTCCACGCCAAGTCCTTTATTCACACCACGTGAATTGTACCGTAGTACCTTGAGGATCATTATCATTATCGGTGATTCCTCTCGCGCTTGTTAACAGTTTACATCATTGACTGGTAATCAAGCGATGTCTTTCCATGTTCGACTTCAGAACATTTCTCACATGGATCGACTTGTACTTTGAGTGAAGATCGGACGAGATTGAAGACCCCAGATCTAGTTTCATCCATCCGGGCTGCGATATATATTCAGGGAAATAAAGACATTAAATGTACATCATTGCTACACAGATAATCATCCACTCAAAAGGATGATGGCTCTATCAAAATCATCAGTCTACACTCAGACGATTGTCTGTCCTATGTACATGAGAATGAATTTATAAAGCTGAGCATGGGAATGCCCGCCTCATCTAGATCATGAAAAAAGTATGAAGATAATGTGTTGTATTGTATCTTATTACAGGTCTCCTCCCAGTATTGAAAGAACTTCGGATCCTCATAATAAAGCATTTCACCCGACACCAAAAGATTAACGGCCTCATACTTTAGGGGGCAACTGTTATAGACATTTTTGGGCCCTACAACCCCAAGCATGAAATGTCCATAAACCAAGGGCTCCTAAGTCCCTAAAAGTGTTGTTCTAACCCCTAAAGGAACACGGTCAACAGATTACAACTTCTCCCAGAAGTTCTCCATGAGAAACTGCTCAGAATTGGTCAAAACAGGATCATTGCAGCTGCTCCACCAGCTAGGTACGTTGCATCTCACCCAAATACACTGTGAGGGTGCGTTGCATTTCAAAAGTCCCCTCTGTGGGGTGCGATGGGCGAGAAATGACAAATGGCAGTGTCATTCCGCGAGGTGGAGAGGCAATGGAAGCTTCCAGAATCTTCTCCTATGACACTTGCCTCACTGAATTTGACCAAGGATGAGTAAGAGGCCCTCAGTCTCCAAGTGGAAGCAAGAAATATCAAAGAGAAGACACTAATCAAATCACAAGCTGACTCATCCCCCTTACAGATATCTATATATGGATCCCTCATCTCAGAGATCCAGAGGCTGGAATTTTGCATATTGTAAGGAATTGTTATTGGTTTCTTGAGACAAACATCAGATTGTTGGGTGATATAAGCTTTGTTTGAGGTGAATAAGGGCTTCTTTGCTGGTGTTAGCGCTCGAATTTCCTCAGGCTGAGGAAGGCAAAAACTCAAGGCAACATCAAACCAAGCTCAGCCTCGTAGGGCTAGAGAGGGCTCTCTCCGGGTCTATCTCGGAAAAAGGTCTTCAAAGGGGCTGAGATGACCAATAAAGAATACTGATTTTAGGCTAGTAAATTGATAGGGAAAGTTTGATTTCAAATTTTTAGGGTTTTGTTGGACAACAGGGCAAGGCAATTTTGGGTGCGGGGATGAGACACAGTTTTTGCAGAGGTCTTTTTGGGGCAAGGTAGGTGATTGTTTTGATGCCTTTAAAGGAATTGAATGGAAAGGTATGAATGGTGAGGAGCTAAGGAGAGCGAGAAACTTTTTGGAGTTCTCCTTAAACAGATGAAAACATAGATATTAAGCAAACTTAAAGGCAGAGCATAGAAAACCATGAATTCTACCTTAACACTTCATTTGATTAATTTGCAAAAGAGAATAGTAGGAAAATGATACACATAACAAACTTACAAGTACATGAGAGTAACACACCATCAACACAAATAACCACAGGAATCCCAAATAGTGTTGCAAAACCCTGGTCTTTCCTTTGCCAAAATTGCAGAGATACAAAGTGTAATACAGTCTAAGCTTATCCCTCCAGAGTCCAACCCTGAAAATGAATAAGAAGATACATAATATAGGCAAGCTAACACATTTCCTTGCCTCTAGGGGTCGAGCTCATCATCCTAGGATCTGTTTCAACCAATTCTAAACTGAGCACTACAATATAGGCAATCAAAACAACTTGCCTCTATAAGCTAGGAAACCAATTCATTCATTAATTTTTTGCTATTTTATGAATGAATCTTCTAGAATAGGTAAATAAGTGTCATGTCAACATGAAATTACATTATTTACATCAAAGAGAATGAAAAATCCCATGAAAAGTCAAAACTGGTCAAATAGCTACGTTGTCCTGTACTGTAGATGAAAAACTGGAAAATTTCCCTGATGCGTAGCGCGCCAAATCTCTACGCATAGCGCACCTTTCAGCCAACTTTTGGGGCACTTCCCGGCATCCAAATGAGGCTCAGTTGGGCTTGTTGGAAAGGTCTAGATGTCGACTTTCCAACCCAAGTGGAATTTCTCAATTTGGTTCCCATTTGCCCCTCCAAAAATGAATTATCCCAAGACTGCTTCCTGTGTGTCCAAAAAGGGGCAGAAGGTCATTTTTTGCATGTTTTTTGACCTTTTGGGGACCCAAACCTTGATGAAATGCCTTGGAAGTGGCTGAGTAGATGTATTTCATCATGAAAAATCAAAAATGCAAACCTTTCTTGAATTGGACCTCCCCATCTTCAGGGTAGCGCGCGGTGCGCTACGCGTTGAGGACAAAAACCTGTTTTTAATACAAAAATTTCAAAATTGACAAAAACTTCTCCAATTTTTTTGAGATTTGAGCTGGGGGTGTTTCATCAAGTACCATGCTCCTTCAGAGAAGCTTCGGCCAAAATTTGGAGTGGATCGGCCCTTTTTGTCCGTTTTAGTACCTTGCTCAATCGCCCTTTAAGGATCTTCAGTTTCACTTTGCAAACATGCATGCGAGCCCAGTAATGATTCTTCATATGGCGAAGCATAACTTTGTCTCTGTTTGCCTTGGCTAACAATTTATCTAAATGAGTGTTCACCCGGATGAGCATAGACTCTCGCTCAATAGATGTCAAATCACCGGGTCTCTTGCGGGCCAAGTTTCGGTCTTCTCGGATTCGCCGCAACTCATAAAGAGTGTGTTCATCTTCTAGCTGTTTGTTGCGCTGCTCCAAGTAGTTGATTGTCCAATTGGCCATTTCCAATTTCTGTTGCAACAAGTGATTCTCAGCCTTTTGTTGTTGAATGACCTCCTTTAGCTCCGACCTAGAAGAACTGATATCAAGATCAATAATATCCGTGTCCGGATCTCCTGAAGGTCCCTCATCCAACATGGATTGCTTGCCTCTATCCTGTACCTGTGCTGCAGAAGGCGAGACCCTTTCCACCTGATGTGGAGATAATACTCGCTGTGCAGATGCAAATAAGACCTTGTGGCCTCTCTGATATGTAACACATGCTGGAGTGCTGACATGCTCGGGCTCTGGAATGTCAAACTGATGTGAAAGCCCTCCCTCATCATGGACAATCTCAGGAGGCGGCCTTGGTACCGTGAAAAAGTCGCGAGAAATGAAATCCTCCCAAGCAATACCCTGCTGTGCCAACTGATGCATCACTATGATTTTAATCAGTGCATAATGATAAATACTCTTGTGCTGCTGTGCTGGGCTCTTCCTTTGTACCAAAGGCACCATCCTTTCTATATTGCGACACATGAAAAAAGGAATGTTCATCATTCGTACCCTTGTGAAATGCATCAACAAACGAATATGGTACGAATAGAGACGTGAAAATCTGCCCTCACAAGTGAAATACCGAATAATAAGTCTCATCAATGGTGCATACTCATCCCTTAGGAATCTGAAAGGAAAAACAGCGGTTAAATGTCTCATACACCGGGCTTGATATATGGCTCATAGTGAAATCTGTCTAAATGCTGGCGCTTATTCCATTCCTCTCCTACATTTGGTATCCCAGTGGCCTGAGCAATAATCTCGGGTGACAAGGTGAAATCCACTCTAGCAAGGTTTACATGACCATTATGCAAATGTAGGACAAATAAACGAACTAGTTCTCGGTGATGCTGGATTTTTGAGATCCGCTCACAATATTCAAAACATGATTGATACCGAAAACAATTCATTGCAAGTGGACAAGCTTGCAAATGAGCCAAAGAAGTGGGCTCCTCCCTGACCTGCCGACCACCTTTGCCACTTTTGTGATACCTCCTTAGCACCTCTATTTCTGGTGTAGAATCACTGTCATAACTCTGCTCATAATCTAATTCGGTTTCTGACATAGTTTTGAAGACAGGATGGCTGAAATGTATATGCTGACTGTGCACACAATTGATTGCTGTTTGACTTTTTCAAATGTTGTGGGGACATAAATGCAAGGGAATTGTTAGGGAAAGGGAAACATGAGGGAATTAGGGACAATAAAAATAAACAATGAATTTAGGGAAGGGCAAGGGCATAGGAAATTATGATAATGTAGGGTTTGGGATTTTGTGGAGGGATATTATAGAATTTTATGGGCAATTTGAAGGAGAATGCTGGTGAATGTGGGGAAAAAGAAGGATCAAAATGGGAAAACCTTGGACAGCATAACACCTTGAAACCCTAGCACAAACTAGGTCTTTAAATTTCACACAGCAATTTAGGGTTTTTACTTCTAATTTTCATGGCATCTTTATCATATTTCTTTCACATTCATCTTGGAAAACTGAAACTAGCCATGGAAAAGAAGCTTACTTGTATTTTTCTTGAGTTAAGAGAGAATTTGAGAGCTTGCTGGCAAGTCACTGGGCGAAAAACCCAACGCGTAGCGCACCTTGCCCAACGCGTAGCGCCCCTCTGGTGCGTAGCGCCTGAACAAAATTACACTGAGAAAATTGCGCTGATGCATAGCGCGCCCTGGGTGCGTAGCGCGCCTCTGCTGATGCGTAGCGCGCCCTTGGAACTATCTGATTCGCTCACTGATTTGTGAAATCGCCTTTGCAAGGATCCACTTTGCTTATAAGAGATGAATGAGGTGTTAATGAAGAGGAATGTGCTTATATAGGCTCCTTTTTAATTTTTACTTGACCAAAACCCATTTTGTAATGTTTGGGTGTTGACACTTTTTCAAATTAATAGGCTCTGACTTCTGGTTTCCCTTTAAAAACAATTGGTTGAAATAATGATTTCTTCTGATAATTTTTTGCAGGGATAGCTCTGAAATGCTTTGGCAAAGGAAACCAAGGCTGCGCTTCAACATTTGGAGAACTTGAAATTTTGACAATTTTTTACAAAAACGAGATGGTGACTTGTGTTTTTCAAAAACAGAGTTTTGAAAACAAAGTCCAAATTTAGCTGTACAATGATGAGAATTATTGAAATGATGCTCTATGAAGGGCATCCCTCTGGCCTGCTGGTCTTTTAAGACTTCTCAAGACAAAATTGACTCAACCCTATACCTAAAACCTCGAAATTTAAAACATGATGATGAATGACCTTTGAAGACTTTATTTACTTAAACAGACCTGAACCAGCAGTGCCAAGCACGAGGGGAATAAGTGACACAACCCACTCCATCAGAGTTATGGCATGCCTAACGAAATGCAACTGATCAAAACTGGCGGGACACCTAATCATGAAATGCAAAAGAGCTTTGATCTCTGATGGAGGGATAACTAGACAGAATCTAACAGTTGGGAGGTTGATGCTGGGTCGGAACAACTGGTTGTAACTCCTCTTGGATCTTTTCTTGTTTATCAATAAAAGCTATTTGAGTTTTCCTCCATTCTTTTGTATCAGTGATGTTTGTTACATTTGTATGGTCAATTTACATCTGATCCTAGATTGTTTATGATTATAGATCCATGTCTTTGTATAGTGCTATGCTTCTGTGATCTTACAGGTACTTTGTGAAGCTGGGCGTGCAAGGGAGCAAGTAGCTGAGGACTATCAAAGAAGAGAGGGATCGAATCGAAGGATTAGCGCAAGACAGAGGTTGGTCTTTCTGTTCCTCTCTATCTATAATTCATAAAGGAAAAACAAAAGTAGTTTTTCTCTATTTTTTTCTAAGGCACCTGTCACACCTTAGTGGGATAGAGCAGTTCTATATAGACACTTTTCCCTGTAACAGTAGGCAACATATTTGGCTAAGTATTGGCTTGAGATGGGTTGTGAAGCAGTGAGATATAAATTTTTGTTTCCACTGATGAGTAGATTAGATTGAAGTCAATTGTTTTAGCATATTACAACCTGAAGTTTGAATATACAAGAAAATTCTACAGAGTTAGGGTTTTGTCTTTAAGGAGGAAAAAGATAATAGGGTTTAGAATAAATCATGTTCGGTATACTTGAGTTGGGGAAAGAGTCAAATTTGATCATGTCAATAGTAGTGGTTTCCGGTGTTTTTTTTCCTATGGATCACTTTAAATGAAGCCTTTAAAAGGATCTGGAAGAATTCATTGTAATGTACCAAGGAGGTGAGGTGTGAAGGCTCACTTTGCTAGCTTGGCCTGATTTTGGCCAAGGGAATAATGGAATTTTGTTACCTGGGTTTTTCTACGGAGTCGGGGTTTTCCTAGGATAAACATTGTGTGCATTGTATTTATGTTTTTTGTTTTGTTGTTGCCAATATTTTTTTTTTTCTCTTAGTGAATTTAATATCTCTTTGGTAAAATTTCTACAAATCCTAAAGGAGTAAAGGATGATTTGATCTTATAGCTCTTGTGTGAGAAAAATGATTCCTTGGTTTTGTGGTTTTTAGAAACCGTGCTTCCACTTGTTGACCGTAAAATAATCATCATGGTAAAATTGTGAAGTATCATAAATCAAATGCCTAATGAAAATTTTTAATACCTTCCTTAATCATAAAATAATAATCTCAACATTATTAATTATTGATAGCCTAGATTCCTTTATGGTTCTTTACGGTATCCTCCTAGTGTGCACTGAATGAAGGATGCTTAATATGAATGCTTTACTATTTCATGATTATTTGAAATGATAATAGTGTGTGATAATTTTATGGATATATTCTTTATTATATACATGAAATTTTCATCCTACCTCTGATGGTGGCAACAACACACACAAGAAAGGGTTGGCTAATTTTACATGTCTTTGTTTGGTGTGATCTAGAAGGAAAGAAAATATTTAATACATGTGTAGAAAATGTTTAAATGATGTGTGAGTGGTTGTATTGTTCTCTACATAGGTGAAAAAACAATGAATTCTCTTGAATCCTAGTTGGTGAGTAATTCTAATTTATTAAGGGATGGATTTAAACACTTAAACAACTTATAGTGTGATGGAAGAGGAGTTGAAATCTATGGGATACAAATAAAAAAGACAAATACTTTAGTAAAAAGGAATATAAAATTAATATATAACAACGTATAGAAATCATCCCCTATTAAGCTTGCAAAGGCCACTATTGTTCCCATCCATTACTTGATAAATTATATATCAAAATAGAGGCAAGGATTAGGTTGAAATGAAGCATAAAAAATGAAGCAGGAATGCAAATATCTTTATCAAGGTTATGGATGCTTTCTAGTACTGGAGAAATGCTTATGGTATTGTGGTAACTTCATTGGGGCTATGGGAACTTGATTTTAGTAGCACGACAATTGAGGGATAACATCTCAAAGCTTCCAAGTGAAGATATTTATATCCAAAATTTATTTGGCCTTGTGATGGTAACTTTAGCTTAGATGGTTGATGTAATATTTACAGAAACAAATCTCATCATTTCATCATAATGGCATAATAAATAAACTTTATTTATTGGTATGTAGATATGAATGTTGAGGCCCTCGCTAAGTAGGATCTAGTAGGACCCATCATGCATTGATTTCAGGATTTCCATGGGAGATGAAAACATGAGATTGTTAGCACTTTATGCTCATGACCTAACAATACCTCGAAGGGACCCATAGTTTCCACAGTTTGGTCACCATTTCATCTATGGGATTCATTCAACACCTTGAGTTATTTTGTTTTTTTCTTTTCACCCTAAGGTTTTGTTCCAATTTTCATTTGAAATGTATGGTTCATTTTCCCCTTCTTGATTTTCAAATTACACCTCATTTTTCTTACCTCTTAATTGCCATTTCAATGTCTTGATTAGCTCTAATCTTAGTATCAAGCCTCTTTCAACCTTTCAACTCTCTTTTTTTTTTTCTCCCAATCACTAAATTAGAACTATTGAAAGATCAAGTTTATTTTTATTTTTCAAACTTCATTTCTCCTCAATTTTGATATAAAAATCACCTTCCAAATATGGGCCCTTTTATCTTTCAAGTATTTTCATCCATTTATTGTAAGATAAGTTTGAACACTTTGACTATATCTACCCATTTCATTCTTTTAGCTTCTTAACTTTCTAGTTTTGAAAATTTTCACCTGATTCTCTAGTTGGGTATGATATCGTAATCAATCCCTTTTGTTCATTTTAGCTTCCTTTCATTCTTGATCCACTAATTTGTATTGATTTGTAGATTGAGTCCTTTTTTATTAGCATTTCCACCTTCCTTAATATTGTTTTATCAATTTGCAAATTATGCATCAATTTTCTAATCGAGCCATTTATATCCTTCAAATTGTTTTACTTTATTTGTTTGTTCAATTAGGCCCAACTTTGCAATCGAGTCCATTTTGATTGTAAAGTTTACATTATAATAATGATTAGAAATGTTTGCTTGAATTCTCTCCCTAATTGGTGAGTCTATTTTAATCATGAAAATTTTATCATTTTAAACCATTTCAAAATAAATTTGGTATATTGACCATATGCATATTTTGCAAGTAACAATATGTGCAACTTAGGAAAATATTAATTTGGTTAGGTAAACAACAATATTTAGAGTTAATTTATAATATAAACAAGGTAGGAAATGACAAATTGTAAAAAATGGGACTTTTAGGGGAAGTGAACTCACTGGCGATAAAATATCCTTAAATTCTTCTCAGTGAAAGGGACACATTTGTAATGGAAATCAAAGGGCCACAACAAAGACATACAACAACTAATGATGGCCAACCAGTGTTATAAATAAATTTCTTGTGCCATGGGGGAGAGGAAGAGTGGGCATAGTTTTTTTCTATTCCTACACATATATGAATCCATTATTTTAGTCCTTTATTTTCCTAACAATGATAACAATGGCATGCATGTTACAATCTATGGTTTGGTAATGGAGTGAAACAATAACAACCTACCTTTCGAGGTAATCTATGTTTATTTGATTTATGAATATATTTCTCTACAAATGTCTATAAGACTAACATTATCATTTATTCACACACCCTTAAGACACTTTGAGTGTGGGGTTTGTTGATGGAATATAATATCTGGGGATTCATCATGTTTGAATTTCAATTGGTTTGAATAAGATATGAGTAGATTTTAACCTTGTATAGTTAATTGTTTCCGACGTATTCTTAATAAAATAGAAAATATGTAATGGAAAATATGCACATTCACATGAATATTTCACCTTGGAAACCCGAACCAAGAAAACGAGAATTATTTTTTAGTATATATTCCTCTTTAAAGGATTATAATACTCTCTCTCTCTCTCTCTCTCTCTCTCTATATATATATATATATATATATATATATATACAAAACCATGGAATAAACCACCATGCACCATAAAACTACTAAAAGTGAAAACCATTTGCTAAAAACCACCAAAAATAGACACAAAATATTGCCATTTATTTTCGCAAGGGAATTGTCCTTGAACCCCTATGAAAGGGGAATTCTGCGTGCATGCAAACCCTCGAGAAAAGGGGGTTTCCTCTCTTTCATGACCCCATCGCTGTGCTTGGAGAAATGTATAGTGTGTGTGAGTATTTGTACAAATAATGTAACATATACCCAACATTCTCCCACTTGTTTTTTTATTTTCACACAAGGGCTCACCAAAGTACATGATTAATAATTCAAGACAATAATGATAATTGTTTCTTTACACGAACAAAATTTCTCAGTGTTCAAATATTTTGTTAATGAACTTGTAATGTTATTCAAAGTCTCCACTTTCACTAGAATCACCTTCTTTTATTCAATCATATATCTCACAAAGTGATAATGAACGTCACTCTGTTTTGTCTTAGAGTGATAAGATGGATTCTGCACTAAGAATATTGCACTCTAACCATCACAAGCAATCCTCAGAGTTTATTGTATCAACCCAATACTTGAACACGGTATTTGTAACCATACTACTTCTTTGCTTGGATGGGTGGTTGCATGTATTCAAATTTTGTATTTGATAGTGCCACTATATAATGTCTCTTTCTCATCCAATTGACTGCTCGTTCAAATAGGTTAAACACATACCCACTTGTAGATAATTTGTGATATATATCTCCAACCCAATTTGCATCAACAAATCCATGTATGTTGAACATTCTATCCAATCTTTATCTTCCTTGGTAGCACAATCCATTCCTAGTGGTTCCACGCAAATACCTAAAAATCCCTCATTATTTTCCATTTTTCTTTTCCTCATCTTGACATATTACCTATTTAATACTCCCATTGCATACATCAAACATCCAACAACATTGGAATATGGAACATCAGACGTGTCCTCTTTCGATTCTTATGTCTTGGGAAATTATTTTGAAAATAAATTTACTCCTACAAGAATAAGTACCTTTACCGGTTTACATTCTTACATATTAAGCTTCCGCAATATTGTCTCAACAATTTTTTTTTTGTTTCTCTGATTTAGCCAAAGTTTCCTATTTTCTTGATCTATTTTAATTTCCATGCGCAAAATGAAATTTGCAACACCAATATCCTTTACGTCAAATTTCGAGGACAACTGAGTTTTCACTTATTAGATGATTTATGTATAATTTCCAATCAGCAACATATCATCCACATACAATACCAAATAAATAAGATGATCATGAGCTCATTTGAAATAAACACAATAATCTTCTGTATTCCTTGTTAAACCAAGTCCCAATATATAAGTATCAAATTGTTGATACCACATCCTTGGTGATTGTTTAACCCATAGGAACTTTTTTAGCATGCATACCAAATCTTTCTTTCCCTTCACCACAAATTATTTTGGCTAATTTATGTATATTTATTCTTGTATATTCCCATGTATGAATGTTATCTTAACTTCCAGATATTCTACTTCAACATAAAAAAACAACAACAATAAGATAAAATAAATGTAAAAGTAGTTAACTTGGAAATAGGAGAAAATATCTCATTAATGTCCATTCCTTCTACCTAGGAATAACATTTTGCTACTAACTAAGCCTTGTATTTCTCCTCTTTACCTTTGGCATTCAACTTATTCCTAAAAACCCATTTGCTTCCAATAATATTTCTTCCAACTAGAAACTCGATTGCCCCATTTTTGTGTAAGGATGCCATATCTTAAACCATGGCCTTTTTCTATATTTTTCCATATTTTGAATCTAATGCCTAAACCAAAAAAAAAAAAAACTTGAATGGAAATAAGGTGGAATATACCTTTCTAGCTACCTTATTTCTTGAACTGATCTACTCAATAGTGGAGTATGTGGTTCTTCTTCTTATGATTCCTAATCTTCTATAGAGTCTAATTCATCATCCTTTAATTCATATTATATCTTCTCTAGTTATTTACCCCTTAGTAGGAATTTGTATTTGACAACATCCTTGACTTATCTAAATACTACATATTGACTATACACAATATTATTATTTTCTTGGTTCCAAATCTTATAACATTTCAGGCCATCTTTATATCCAATAAAGATACACTTTTAGCTTTCTTATCTAGCTTACCTTTATTCTCCTTTGGAACATTTATATAAGTGTCATAGTGAAATACACTGAGATGTTTAATTGTATATTTCTTACCATTCCATACCTCATGTGAAGTCTTATCATCCAACACTAATGAGGGTGATCTATTTACAGATAATATGCAATATCCACTACCTCAATGTAGAATTCCTGTCATAACCTAACATCACTAAGCATGTTCCTTACTTTACCCATTAGTGTGATATTCATCCGTTTTGAATCTCCAATATACTGAGGAGTGTATGGATTAGTATTTTTCATTACTATACTTGACTTACATAATTCTTCAAATTCATTCCCACAAAATTATCCACCATTGTTTTTTCATCAAGTTAATTTTCTTCTCTCTGATTTTCCACTAGAGCCTTAAACTCTTTGAATTTGTCAAGGACTTCATGTTTCTTCCCAGGGAAATAAATCCATATATTCCTCTATAATTCATATATAATTGAGTTATTACACACATATTTTCCCAGTGATGGAATCAACACATGTCCAAACACATCTTTGAGCACCAACTATAATATTTTCTTTTCCCTTGTAGCACCAAAGGACATTATTCCCTGATTTTCCTTCCTATATAAAAATGTTCATAGAAACTAAAATATAGAGAGAAATTAGGCACACCTTCTACCATAAAATTACCATGTAGTATTTGAAGTTCCTTCTCTCTAATATATCATAGTCTTTGATGCCACAACATATTCTTTTCTCTGGAGAATGTAGGGATTTTTCCTTCTTTAAATCCAATCTCAAGAATAATTGAATTATTGCATCCATCACTAATAGTTATTTCTAATATTTTATATAGATTTCGAATATGAACTTTCAACAACACCATTTCTCCTCAGACCATCCTACAAGTATCCTCTTTAAACACTATTTTTGAACTTGCATCACTCATATTTCTTATAGAAAAATTTAACAAATTTCTGGCCAACCTTGGGATGTGTAGAACACTAGGGAGTGTTCCAATGCTTCCACCCATGAGATTCAACTTGAATTTTTCTCATATTATGATTTTGGCTATTGAGTCATCTCCTAGGAAAAAATCACTACCATCATATATTTCATACTCATAAATCTACTCCTTGTGAAGAGTAATATGAAAGGATTCCCCTGAGTTGACCATCCATGCCTCATGATCTACATGTGTACTTGTAGAAGTTAAGAACACATCCCCTCTTGGATATGAGAAGGTTTTGCTTCTGTATAAGGAGCATCATTAGATCCCTTCCATTTCTCCACAATTTTGGATCTATAGCATTTCTTGTAATCCCTTCTTTTCCACATATCCAACATACCTTAATGATTCTTTTATAGAGATATAGATCTTCCTCTAGATATATCTCTCCTACCCGAGGAATTATTTTTATTTCTATTATGGTAGAATATTCTTATAGATAAGGTATGTTTGTTCTGAATTTCCATGTTTTTCCATCTCATCTCCTTTGATAGCAAGGATGTGACTATATTTTCGAAACTTAATGTAGTTGCATTACTACCTATGGAAAAAACAAAACTATCCCATGCCTATGTTAAGAACACAACAAATTGATACACTTATATTCATCTAAAATGGTAATATAAACAAATGATAGTTTACTTAAAACAATATTGAAGGATTTTAGATCATTTATCATTGAGTCTTTGAATTTCCATGTTTTTCCATCTCATCTCCTTTGATAACAAGGATGTGACTAAATTGTCGAAACTTAATGTAGTTTCATTACTACCTATGGAAAAAGAAAAATTATCCCATGACTTTGGTAAAGAACAAAACAAAATGATACACTTATATTCATCTAAAATATTAATTAATGATTGTTGACTTACCACAATATTGAAGGATTTTATATGATTTATCATTGAGTCTCCATACTTTGTCATTGGGTTATGCAACTTTATTTATAGGAATAATTCATTCCCTATGGACGTAGACTGATACAAATTCCATAACTTGTTCCATAATTCCTTCACTATAGATTCTCATGAAACATTGAGTAATACTAAACCTAAGAGACACAACCATATTGTGCTCTTTTATTTTCAATCCAACTTGGTTCAATATTTTGTTGACATCCCCATTAATGCAATAATCAAATCCACATTGATTCACTGATGTTTGTTCACCAACAAATCCTCCATTTTGAGCGTCCATAGCTCAAAAATCTACCCATTGAATTTATCTATCTCTATATTTGAAATACTTATCATTTCCTTTCACCACAAGAATAAATTTCATAGATCTGCCATTGTAACATTGTCTACTACAAACCCAAACAAAACCCCTTAGCCACAAAGGCATCCCCTTGACTCCAAAAATGGTATGATATCAAATGTAGGTTTTATATAGCCAATGGAATCCATACAATTCCAATCCATTTTCCATATATTATACAATTGTAGTTCCTTAATTGTACCTACAAAATCATGGGCCATCATGCAACAAAAAAGTGTTAAAAGAAAAAACTCTATACCAAAAAATGCCACAAATGGATGTAAGAACCACCCAATTTTTCTTTTTTGTGGGGGGGGGGGGGGGGGGGTTGGGTTGGGGGTTGCTACTCATTAACCCTCACATATAGGGGATATTTTCCCCTGTGAACCCCCTTGAGTATGGGGGGCTTAACCCTCCTTGTGACCCTCACTCCCAACCCCCTGAATAGGGGTAGTTGTTGCCCCCCATTGACCCCCTCACTTCACCCAACACAACGCATAATGCTTGAGGGTAGTCATGCAAAGAATATAGTACATACCCAACAATATGGTCTTGTTAACATATCTTTTATTGGAAGCCATATTGGTTGTTAGGACACAAATTAGTATTGGCTATATAATTTTTTTTTTATGAATAAACATATATTTTGGGGCCCTATGCTTAGTTTTCTTTGTGTATTATATTTTGAATGGTTAGTTGTAACAATTATTTCTGTAATTTACTTAACCCAAAACTTTAGAGAAATCACACAAAATTTAGTGAAAAAACCAAATAACATAAGAGAAAAGAGAGATAAACCCTAAAAAATATATCTTTGATAGTAACACAAGAGACATCTATTCACTTGCCTCTTCATGGGGAAACCTCCAAGAGAAATGCTTCAAATACAATAACCCTTCTTGGCAAAAAATAAATAGACTTATCCTCAATATATATATATATATATCTATATATATATATATATATATATATATATATATATATATATATATATATATATATATATATATATATATATATATATATATATATATATATAATCATAATCACCTATCAGTTCCACTTATAATGAGGGATAACTAACTAATTAGGGCCTTTTTTTTTCCACTGGAAAAATCAGTAATTTTCATTAATATTAGAAAATTACATATAGCAGATGCCATGGCATTACTGTATTGTTCATACAAAATTTACCTCATCAGGGTGTTGTTCAGAAGGTAGTTGCAAAATTGTGCTGAGTACATTCATCTGGCTGTTTAGCCTATTCGCTATCCAAAAAAGGATTCTGTTTTATAAACAATATAGCCATTATACATTTCATCATAGCAAAATAGTCTCCATTAACTGTCAGCTATTGGGACTATTGTCCCTCTGTTCTCTCTGATCTATGTATGGCCTGTGGTAAAATTGGTGCTCTTCTGTTCCATTCTGCTCCACTATTAGCCATTCGCCTCTGGGAAGTGTCGAGGCCTCTTTGGATAATTTGTCAGCCTCGTTGTTATGTTCTCTGTAAATGTGTAAACAAGAGAAATGATTAAAAGCTGCTTTGAGAGTGAGTGCATCATGTAATATATTGTTGAGTGTGTGTGTATGACAAGTAGTGACATTGTTAATCCAGTTAACAACCACCATTGAATCCCCAAATATATTGATCTTTGTGTGTTGATGCGATAATGCAAAGTGAAGTAGATTGCGGATAGCAGATAGCTCAGCATAGTTATTTGATCCATTTTCGAAACCCATTTTTGCAAGGTATCGATGGTGTTTGTTTATATGCAGAACAAAGCCCCCTCCAAACCCGGCTTGGTTTGCTGCTCCGTCGAAGAATGCCCACGGGGTGGTTCTGTCGATGTTGGGCATGGGTTGTATGGTTCTGGGTCTAGGAGGAGGTGGATCAGGTAGCTCATGATAAGCAGCGATGATGGTGGCTTCTACCCGGCTCCATGATATCAATCGATCTTCAAAGATAGCCCGATTCCGTGCGAGCCAGATATGCCATGTAGCCACAGGGGGAAGGTTTTGAAGTTTTGTGCCCGGATGACTGTGTGACCAAGCATCCCATGCGTTTGGTATATCGATCCCAGTCCAATTGCCAGCTATGCCCAATTGGTTGCAGATGTTGCTCCATAGATTATGGATAACCGGGCAGAGGAGGAAAATATGATCCAAGTTTTCTGATGCATTTTTACAGAAAGTACACCATGATGGGCCGAAGATGGCTCTGCGGGTAAGATGATCACCTGTGGGAACAATACCATTGAGGGCGCACCAAAAGAAAAGTTTGGAGCGGGGTGGAGCCTTGAGCTTCCAAATGGTTTGCCACCACGAATGAATCGGATCAGGTATTCTGTGAGATATGAGTGCTTTGTATCCAAATTTTGGAGCATATATACCATGATCCGCAATGCACCAAATAAGTTCGTCCGGACCTTGTTTGATTCGAATGTGTGATTCTGATAATGCCTCAATATAGTGATCCCATTCCTGATGCCATTGAAGAGGGAGATCCAGCTGCTGGGCAGATTTCCATGCTTGGGTGAAGATATCAGAGCGCTGCTGATCGGCGATCTGTGCGAAATGCCGGATGTCCCGGGCCTGAAGATGAGTAATAAGATCCCGATTTAGGATGTGTCTACCCCCACTGTTGATCCATGGGTCCAAGCCAATCCTGCCCGTCAAACCGTCATTTATTCGCCAAGCTAGATTATCTCGAATGAGGGGAAGGGAATGTATCAAGGCCTTCCAGACCGATGAACATCCCTTTGATGACCAAGTTGGTAGTCGGGCCCAATCCAGAATATTTTGGGGCCATATGTATTTATAATAGGTTACCTGTGTCCAAAGGTTTTGGCTAGTAAGTAGAGTCCAACCCATCTTGGCAGCCAGTGCCTTGGCAAAGTCAGGAAGGTCTTTGAGCCCCCATCCTCCCCATTTTTTGGGCAGAGAGATTTTCTTCCAGTTGATCCATGCAAAGATTCTTTTGTCCTGACTCCCATTCCAGAGGTATCGATTGCACAGCTGCTGTATCCGCCCCAGGATATTCCTCGGTATCCAGGCTAGTGCCATCCAGAATACCGGGGTTGCCTCTAGCACAGATTTAATGAGCACCAATCTGCCAGCCCTAGAGAGATATCTGTAGCTCCAGCCAGTGAGTCTTTTTTCCAATTTGGCAACCAACCAGACCCAATCAGCTATCCTTTGGCAAGTTGGCTTCAGATTGAACCCCAGGTATTTGAGACCTCTATCCAGAGGGTGGACCGAGTAGGGGAATGTCTGTAGGGCTGTCCGGGTCTCCTGAACAGATGTGCGAGCACAGGTGATGGTTGATTTCATCTGATTTGGCAGCATACCAGTAGCTGCAGAAAAAAGTTGCAGGATCTTTGAGAAGGTCCGAGAGTCTCGTACACTGCCATCTAGTAGTATAAGGACATCATCCACAAAAAGTAGATGAGAAAGATAGCATAGGTTGGTTATGCGAAGACCCCCAATGTCTCCATCCCGCTTAGCAGAATCCATGAGGCGGCTGAGACCTTCCATGACCAAGAGGAAGAGAAGGGGCGATAGGGGGCACCCCTGCCTCAAACCCCTTTCAGAGTGGAAAAATGTAGAGGCCGAGCCATTAATGAGGATACTGAAGGAAGGTGAGGTTATGCAGGCCATGATCCAAGTGATGAAGGCGTGAGGGAACCCCAGATGAATGAGGATCATTTTGAGATAGAGCCAGCTGACTCGGTCGAAGGCTTTGGAAAGGTCGATTTTGAGGAGGATGGCTTTTAGGTTCTTTGACCAGATGGAGTGTAGGGCTTCTTGAGCAAGTCCAATGGCCTCGTGGATCTGCCTAGATTCTAGAAATGCAAATTGCTGTGGGGCAATGGATTGGGAGAGGATAGGTCTAAGACGATTTGCAATGGTCTTAGAGATGATTTTATAGAGGCAGTTACACAAAGAGATGGGCCCGTAATCATCAAAGGATGTCGGGGAGTCTGATTTGGGAATGAGAGCAATGAATGTAGTATTGATAACATGATATATGGATCCTGTAGTCCGGCTCTCCTCGACCACCCGCAGCAGATCCTGTCCCAATACATCGTAGAAGGCTGAGTAAAATTCAATGGTCCAACCATCCGGGCCAGGGCTTTTGTCTTTTTTGAACCATTTCAGCACTCCTTCGAGTTCCTCAGCTGATACCGGGTCAGTTAAAGCCTCCACATCATCTTCCTCCACGAATCGCGGGAAGTGGTTAGCCACATTAATGATATCAAGTAGGTTGGCTTCCCGTGGGCTCTTGTAGAGGTTCCTGAAATGGGTGGTGCCCAGGTGAGCGAGCTTGTTAAAATTGTCTGCGAAGTCGCCATCCGGGGAGGGGAGCTTCCAGATTGTATTAGATACTTTCCTGCACTTTGCAAAGTTATGAAAAAACTTTGTGTTGTCATCCCCAGCTTGTATCCATAAAGCTCGGCTCCTTAATCTAATGGATTCCTCTCTCTCTTTGAGGATCTTAGCTTTTTGGTTCTCAAGGTCAATAAGCCTGCATTTGTCTGCTGCAGAGATGAACCCCAATCCTCTGTCATCGGTGAGTGAATATAAATCAACTTCAATTTGGGAGAGCTGTGCTGATTCACGTTCCAATTTCTCCTTTGCCCACTTAATAGAAATATGTTTTATTTCTGAGAGGTTCCTGCAGAACCCTCTGGCGAGAGATTCAGAGTCATTGATGGGATGTGTGATCCAGTATTCCTTTATCAGCTTGATATATGATGGATCCTTCAGCCAAATGTGATTGAATTTGAAGGGTGCCTTTGGTTTCTTGGAGGGACCCTGAATCTCCAGGTATATAGGATTGTGATCCGATAGCCCCCCCGAGCCAACCCATTGTCTGAAGAGATGCAGGCGCTGTAGAAGAGTCCCCTTTAGAAGAAATCTGTCAAGTCTGCGTGCAAGTGCAACATCCCCAACCCGTCGATTCCGCCAAGTAGGAAGGAGTCGCTGCATTGGTATATCCAAGAAATTTGATTGCTCCAACAGATTGGTCATATAATCAGTAATAGGGTCGATTTGTGCTTCTGAGCCCCATGACTCCCTGAAACCCAGAGAGAAATTGAGGTCTCCTCCAATAATAACATGGTCTTCATTCATCAAGGGGAGATGTAGAATATGCTGCCAGAACGATTCTCTCTGGGAGCAGGGAGCATATATATTGACATCTCTGAGATCCATGCCGACTTCAGCAAAGAAAAAATCCAAACCAATGAACCCTGCACCCCCCCAGGTCGAATTCATTTTAATGGAGCGAGGGTTAATTCCAATGGCTAGACCCCCAGATCGTCCCACAGCATCATTGGCATAAAAGCTCCATCCAGGGGCCGTGGCTTGCATGGCTCGAGTAATCTGATCTGCAGAGCAGAGAGTCTCTTGTAGCATGATAATGTCAATAGGCTCAGTTTCAATGAGCCGCTTCATGGCTAGTTTTTTGGAGGAACTAGCCAGTCCTCTGCAGTTAAAGGATAGGCACTTCATGGGGGAACACCTCTCAGGGTGTGTCCTGCTCTAAGGACCCCGTCAATGGTCGATTGCCGGCCAGATACCACCTCTGCCCCAACTTGTTTAATGGCCTTTGATAGATGGGATTTTCTCCCTCTGGTATTCAATGAAACCCCCTCAGGAATAACAATGCCCAGACCAGAATGTCCGGCTGATAGCTCTTTGGCAGGATTCCTAGACCGGAGAAAATAAGGATGAGGTGGGGAGGACGGGCGCGGGGAGGAGCAAGTCTCAGGGGATGTTGTGGAAATAATGGGATCAGTGCAGGTAAGTGGAGATGATGATAAAGTGCAGTGAATCATGGAGGTTTGTGTAGAGGGTCCAATGACATGATTAACATCAAACGAAGAAAGCAAAGATGGGGTAAGAGAATCTGAGATCATACCCGCTTCTGCCGCTGAGCGAGCCCTGGTTTTTGGAGGCGAGGGTCGCCGGAGTCCTGTATCGACCGCGGGAGATGAAGCCGAAGGGGGCGGGCCCGCAGAGGGAGGGCGAGAAATGTTGGGGGATGCCGTCCTGGTAGATGCCGGGGTGCCTTTCAGTGTGTCTTCTGCTTTCTTATTGAGTGGGAAATCCTTCGCAAGGTGCCCCACTTTATGGCATCGTCTGCAGCGGAAAGGGACTCCTTCATAGTCCAACAACTGCACTCTGATACACCTTCCCCACTGAAGCGTGATTTGTTCCTCGAGTCCTTCACACGTGTCCAGATGAACCAAGATCCGTGCAAGTGTTCGATTCCCAGATTCCACATATGTGCGATCGTAGTCCAGATAAGTCCCCAGGGCATTTCCAACCTTAATGAAAACTTCTTCATCCCAGAATGGTATTGGTAGCCCTGGGAGTCGAACCCAGATTGGTCCGGCATCGAGCTGCTCCCGCTCTGGATCGAAGAGGGGATTCCAGCGCTTGAGGAGGACCAGGGCCATTTCAATATGCCAGTATCAGCCCAAAACAAGGTTAGTCTGACTTACCTTGGAAAATTTAAGGGAGAACCATCCTCTGGGGAGGACATGGACCTCTGGTAGGTCGAAAAGCACTCCGCCCCAGATCTCTTTTACCCATAGATTAAGCCTCTGCCTTGAATATGTCCTACCCCTGACGTGCCCTACCAACACGGTATTCGCAATGTCCATATAATCACCGAGAGGCCTCGATTCGTCGAATTTGATGGAGATGTCCCTTGCCGTAGACCTGATACACTTTGCCTTATTTGTCCCAGAACGGTGGGCTGACGGATGATCCACCAGGGGATTTGTAATGCCTTCCCGGGATGGGGGGATAGTGGGGTGGATAACGACCGCAGGAGTCTCAAAGCATCCAGAAGGGCGGACTCCCGAGACAGAGGGTTGTGATGCAGGAGTAGCTGCCGGCGGGGGGAAAGGCACTGATAGGAGGGGCGGGGCCTGTGGATCGAACGAGGGCGAGGGGGGGGTATGTGAGGCCAAGAATTGCAGAGAGCCCGGCGAGAGCGGAGGGACCTCAAATGGCGGAGATTCGATAGGAAATGCTTCTGCTGAGGATGGAATGGTTTGATAAGCTGCTGTCGAGCCGGAGGACGGGTATGGAGGGCGCGCTGGAACAGTTGAGGATGTGGAAGGCGTGAACTGTGAGCGAGAGGCAAAACTAGGTTTCCCAAAGATAGCTTTGTCCGGCGAGGGATCCGCCGAGTAATCCACCGCTTCATGCTCCAAGTCATCCATAACTGACTCTTTGTCGGCGACCGAAAATGACAGGTGAGGAAACCGATGGTGGAGCTACAGCTGTAATGTTCCTGAGCCGTGACCGCAGCGGTTGTGACCTAGACAAGGAGGGCTGTCGAAACCTAGCCCCTACGAATCGCAGGAGATGCGCGAGAAAACCCTAACCCTGTCCTTTTCGCGAGCGATCCATCCTCCCCTAACTAATTAGGGCCTAATTAATAAAGAGATCCATTTTTATAATATTTAAAGGGGCTTATATAAGGAAAGTGGAATCCTACATAATAAGGTATCTAAATAATGGGGTTAGGGTAGGACCATAACATTCCCCCCCCCCCCACCCTTCAAAATAAAAATTGTTCTTAAGGATGAAGGTGAGGAAATTGTTTTGGAATCATTGTCAGTTCCCATGTTGTAACTTTCGAATAAGTGCCCACACTTCTTTGTCATTCTTCCATTCCTCCCTTGCTTTGTTTATCCAATCTGGTTGGATAATAGAAATGGCGCTCAACAATGCTTCCAAATCCTCATCCTTTCTTGAGAGTGCATCTGCCACCACATTTTGCTTCCCTTTTTTGTAGATGATTTCAAAGTCATAACCCAACATCTTTGTGACCCACTTTTGTTGCTCTTCAGAGGATAATCTTTGTTCTAAAAAGTATTTAAGGCTATCATGATCCGTTTTTACCTTGAAGTGTCTTCCCATTAGGTAGGGTCGCCATTTCTTAAGTGCATGGAGTATTGCCAACATTTCCTTCTGATAAATAGCTTTGCTTAAAAACTTTCCCTTGATTGGACGACTTTCAAAAGCAATGGGTCTTTCATCTTGCATTAGAACAACACCAATTCCATTTCCTGAAGCATCACATTCCACAATAAAGGTTTTTGTGAAGTCCGGTGTAGCTAAGACCGGTGCTTGGCACATTGCCTCTTTAAGATGTTCAAAGGCCTTTGTTCCTGGAGTATATCCTCTTCTTTTGACCTTTCTTGCTCCTTTTCTTCTTCCTCTTCACAATCTATGTAGAATAATTTCTTCTCAGCACACTTATGACCTTTAGTGTATTTGCTATCACAACTGTAAGAAAGCCCTTTTGCTCTTTTTTCTTCCAATTGTTGTGGTGTCAACCTTATAGGTTGTGGAAGACTAGGGGCAACAACACTTCCGTCTTTATAGTTGTGAGTGGTATGCTTCCTGGTTGCCATAATTTTGCTTTCCATTTTTCTTGCTAACCTGAATGCCTTCTCTAATGAATCAGGTTCCCAAAGACGAACATCATGTTGGATATTATCCTTTAAAGAATCTATGAACACATCAATCCTATGCTCCTCTGGAATATATTTTACCCTTATGTTCAATTTTTGGAACTCCTCAATGTGCTCCATTATTGAACCCTTTTGTTTGAGACTTATCAATTGGCTAAAAAAAGTGTTGCTTTTTGTATCCTCATAATGTGCTATCAATTCTTCTGTAAAAATTTCCCTAGTGATAAATTGTTTATGAGAGCAAAGCCATTGATACCATACAAACTAATTTGGTTCCAAATATAAAGTTTTCATACGTACCTTTTGTGTGTTTTGCACATTATTGAGATCAAAGAATTGCTCCATCTGTAATATCCATGTGGCGGGATCCTTGCCATCAAACTTCCTCATATCGATTTTTGGAATATGGTGAGTCTTCAATCCAACATTAGAGTCTATGGAATCATGATTAACATTTCTTTTGTTCTCATCATGAGTTTCCTTTCGTACCCTTTCACCCTTAGTGACCATTTCTTGCAGCAACTTATTCATATTTATCTTCAATTCGTCCATGTCTGTCTTCAGATCTATCTTCAAATCATCCATCTTCACTTCTACACCTTTCTTTAAACCATCCATATTAGCTTCTACATCTTTCTTTAAACCATCCATCTTAGATTCTGTTCCTTTTTTTGCAAGTGACAATTGTTGCACTTGGTCTCATAATTTTGATATATCATGTTGCATTTCTTCATGGGTCATGCTAGAGCTTTCAGGTTGCCTACTAGGTGTTTGCATTTTATTTCCTCGAGGCATCAATTACCAATAATAATGATTTACTATGCCCTTTGAATTACTTCAAACTAATTTTTCAAACCAATCTTATGCAAAAATTTTAAAAAACTACACACCTTTTTTTCACTTCGTAGGAGCTCGATATTGCCTCTGATGTATCTCTGTACTTTCCAATAATCTAGTTTTGAATTTGTGACCTGTAGTAGCCCTTTGTGTCCTCTTTCCAATGCCACAAGTCTAACCCAAATTGGATTCTCCAAGGAAGAGTTATGCGAAATCTCCCACAGTGACTTGATTATAGACTAGTTCAGTAGAGCGAACTTGTACGACGTGCCACGAGTCACTGTTTCGACCTTTGGATCTGAAAAATGCATACAAGAAACTACAGTCTGTCCTCGTTTTGTACTTTTTTACGAAATTTAAATCCAATCCCTAGAGAGAAAGTTATGACGATTTTCCCCAGGTCACCTGTTTGGAATGTAATTCAGGAGTCTGCAAAAAGACCAACTTCCTCAGATCATATCTCCGCAAATATAGCACGAAAAGCTCTGAAATTCGGATCCAAGGTTCAACGCGATTTCTTCTCAAATGGGTTTGTTTTTCAACGTCTAAAATGTCGGAGAAAAAAAGTTATAGCAAAAATTCCACGAAGACCTGTTTGGAGTAGCGAAACCCTAGAATCCAAAGCTCTGATACCAAATGTTATGAAACTAGCTCAAGAAAAGATAGAAAAGATAGATCAACGCCTTATAATCAGCCTCTTCGAGGGGAAACCTCCTTTACATTACAAAAATGAACAATTCCTGGATGATTCAAATGAAAAAACCTCCTTTCTATATATAGGAGTCTAAGGAGTCACAATATAATCCAGCCGACCTAACAATAATAATATAAAGCCACAAAAATAACAATAGAGGGATTCTATGGGGCACAGTAATAACAATATGGGGGCAATAGGGGCACAACAATATTAATAAGGGGTATAACTACAATAGTAATGGGGTAATCACTAGTATTATAGGGACCCAACAATATATCACTTGTTTCTTTGGTAGGTTACATATGATGGTATGGAATACAATATTTTATTTTTCACACCTTCCCAAAATAACGAATTCTTAGTTCTTTCATAGGTTTCATGAAATCTAGAGTGACGTATTGTTGGTGATGAATGTAGATCTTCTAAGACTCATTGTTTTAGGGACATATGTCTTTCCAACATTGCAACCCTGATACCTCAATGTATCTTGTTTGCATGTATAAATTTTAGGTTGGTTGGGATCTATCCAAATCCATTGGATGACTTGCCTTAAATTACTATCTGATATCCATACCTTATGGGATTACTCATGCCATCATAGAATTGGTAATGATAAGGCAAGGATTGACCTATAATCCACAAAATTTCAAGATAATGTGTTGGCCATAACATTATCTTCATCCTTCTTATATATGATCTCATGATCATACCCAAACATCATGGTGATCCATTTATGTTGATTTGGTGAAGAAAATGTTGTTCACAAAAGTAATCTAGACTATGATGAATAGTCTTGATCTAAAAATTCATCTCTATGAGATATGGCTGCAAACTCTTCACTACAGAAAGTATAACCATCATTTCCTTCTCTTTTTTGGATATTCCCAAATTGAAGGGTCACACTTTCTTATTGGTGAATTCCAAGGGGCATCCTTATTGCAATACTACTCCTATATTGCTATGAGAGGAATCACATTCCAAGAAAAAAATATTATTAATCTTAGACATTGCTAGTACTAGAGTAATGAACATGGCATCATTTAAAGTAGTGAAGGCCGATGTTACTTCGTCATTCCATACAAAGGAATTCTTTTTAAGGAGTGAAGTTAGGGATGCTACAAATTTGCCATATTTTTTCACAAATTCTTGTAGTAACCTATAATTCCCATGAATCCCCTCAAGATGTTTAGTGTATTGAAATGCCGCAAATATTGGATAGTTTCCACTTTTTTGGGATCAAGTCATACTCCCTCTTGACTTACAATATGACCCAAACATTTAAATTTAGGAGCCCTAAAAACAAATTTGGAGCACTTTACGAATAATTGGTTGTCTCTCAAGTGTTCCAAGGGCTTATCAAAATGCTTTATGTGTGATTCCAATGCTTTATTGTAGATGAAGATATCATCAAAGAAGGCTAACACAAAATTATGTAGGAATGGTTTGAAAATCTTATTCATGAGGATTTGGATAATGGATGGAGCATTACAAAGAAAAAAGACCAAAAGACATCACTAAAAACTCATAATTAACTTTGTGTGTTCTAAAGGTTGTCTTAGACACGTCTGTCTCCTTTATCTTGATTTGATAGTATCCTAAATGCATATCAAACTTAGAGAAAAAAAATTCTCCATGAAGTTCATCCTTGATATCATAAATAAATGGTATGAAAAGTATTTTCTCGATCATTAATTTGTTGAAAGCCATAAAATTAGGACACATGAACCTAGTTCTTTTCATATTTAACATCATGAATATTGGTGATGAGTAAGGAATGATATTTTCTATTTCATTCTTTTGTGAAAAGGGTGTTGATAAGGACATATATTTTTTGGTTAACTGCTTGGGAATATGGTAATTACATGGTTATGCTCTTCTTGAGAAGGGGCTAAACCTTTTATTGTATCAAAGACTTGACGAAGTTTTTTAATTATGATAAACTACAATTTTGGGTGGATTTTTGTGTCAGATCATCAACAACCTATATGAAATTAAATTGGGAAGTAATGCTAGATCGACCTTTCTTTAATAACTTGTCCATATGATGAGATTTGACTAGTTTAGGGGAACTTTCCTGAGGCCATTAAAGGGCGTATAAATGACTCTCTTCATTGAATCTCATACAGAGTTATTTGAAATCCATTATAAAGGGTCCTAATACATATTCATTCTCCCCCCACAAATACTATATTAAAACCACTCATATCGATGGAAAATAGATGGGGTTTGAGTTGACACTCTCCCATATAGAGTTTGACATTTTCACATATACCCCCACATTTCATCATACCCCCCATTGGTGATCATTATTTTAAATTTGTGCATTGGTTGTGTAAAAAAATAAAGTTTATTCTTCCACTCTCTTGTGAATGAAATTGTGGGTACTGCTGTAATCAACTAGGATGATGATTTTTTGGTACTTGATGTAGCCTGTGCATTTGAAGGTTTGTGAAGTTGAAATTCCTAATAATGCATGTGGGAATATTAGGTCTTTTTCATGGGGAAATGGAGGTTTAATATTTGCCTTAGTTTGAGTGTTGATGTCTTCAATTTTAATTATATTAATGCATGTAGGAATATTAGGTATTTTTAACGAGGAAATGGAGGTTTAATATCTACCTCAGTTTGAGTGTTTGTGTCTTCAACTTGTAATTATGGAGTCCCTTCTATAGTTATGACATTGGTTACTGCTCGAGTGGTCATATCAATTTGGAACAATTTTTTTTTCTTTACCTAAATGAATTGTAGCATATAATTCTTGACAATTATAGCATATTCCATGTCTTTGGAAGTTTTCCATTTCCAACAAGTACAACCTTTGTACTTTCATGAGATGAGTAGGAGTTGTGTTTGGGGAATTACACTAAAAACAGTGTGAGAAATGAATGCTAGTTTTTATTATTTATTTATGTTTTTTTATTGCATTTATCACTATTTTTTCTTCTAAGATCCTCTTATTTTCTTCCAACCATGTATCAAGATGCTACATTGTGACTTGTGTTTGAGGCTCCTCCTTAAGGCACTAATGAAACATTGTTTATAGATAAGTTCTATTTATATATAGCTATTTTCTCAGAGGGTTCCATAAAGTTGGTCACTGAGCTTGTTTAGCTTAACTTGATAAGAAACCCAAAGTAGTGAGTGTATCTCTTAATAAAATGCATGGATATAATTAATAAATTAACGCTAGGTGATGTGGATTTCATAGAATTTTTTTATTCCATTCTTACCATTGCGATAATTTAAAATATAAATACATGAATTCCACCATGAGTTTATTCATGTCATTAGTAATGTATTGGAGGGTAAAGTAATGTTTCCATCAATGTGATCCATCTTGATGGGTTAGAACCTTAAAATTTGGTCAAGGCCATCTTAGGATAGCAATGCCACACGTTATTATCCATTGGTCCTATGAAAACATAAAGAGGATTATGGGTGGTTATATTCTATCCAAAGTTGGAAGTTTCTTATTGGTGTGGCTCAATGCGATTTCATTCCAATGGCATTCTTTAGGTATGCCTTGAGCTAGCATACCTAGTAGCTTATCAATTATCTTTTCAAGGTTGTTGAGCTTTTTCTAATTTTGATGCTCTAACTTCTTTCCACTTCTCATTCCACTTCTCTAATTTCTCATATAACTTCTATATTTTCCATCGAACTTATTAAATTGGTTTTCCATGTTATTCAACTTTTTTGAAGTAGAGTGAGTGTCATATTGTTTGGGATATGGTATGAGGTGGTTTAAAGGTTTCCATGATATGTGATATTATTGAAAAAGGTTACAAGGTCTTGAGGACATGGAAGTATTAGGTGATATAGATATTTGATATATTTCCATGTTCAAATTGAAATTCATAGTCCAATATCTCAGGGCACTAACTAAAGAGGGTCAATTGTTCCCTTAGCTATACTACTCAACTACATAGGTACCAGAATTTGATTTTCATGAGTGTTATTCTTGGTATAATATAAAATCAAGATGGCTAATTAGATTATCTAAATCTAGTTAGAGATATACCTATGGTAATTCCTATATACCCATGGGTATGAGGAAGTAGTATTTTGTATGTTGATACTATTTGTTGTGCTACTACTCCAAGGGTTATGTACAAGGGTACAAGGGTTTCTAACAATGTGATTCCACTTGTATTTCTTTCTTTTATTCTTACCCTACAATATTTTTACCTACTAAATTATAGATCACTATGTTATATAAAGGCACCATAACATAGCCCCAAGGGTTAGCTCAATTGGTCAAAAACCATGCCTCGCCATCGGGAGGTCACACGGTCGATTCTGCCTGAAGCCCTTGGGGTTAGGTCTTGCTAGTAGGCTGAGGGGTGATTAGCCCAGATTTTTCCGTGGATGTAGCGATCACTCACTGACTAGGGTGTTCGTGAACCACACTAAAAAAAAGAAGAAGACACCATAACACATCTCTAAAAAGAAAAGTAGAAATTTAGGGCTTACTAACTAAAGAAAAATCAACTGCGTTAAGTAAGTCATTCAAACGTATGACCATTTCCATGAGAGGTAGTCGTAACTGACTAATTTCTCATGATTTTTGAATAGTTCACTTAGCACTCATTGCATCGGGTGATGCTCACAGGGGTGAAGAAGTGGGATTGAAACTAGTGAAATGTGGAGAACGAATCACATAGCATCAATCATCACTTCCGGGGCTTGCACCCGGTAACCAGGACTTCCCAGGAGGTCACCCATCCCAGAACTCCTCTGGTGAGCCAGAGGAGTTCTGGGATGGGTGACCTCCTGGGAAGTCCTGGTTACCGGGTGCAAGCCCCGGAAGTGATGATTGATGCTATGTGATTCGTTCTCCACATTTCACTAGTTTCAATCCCACTTCTTCACCCCTGTGAGCATCACCCGATGCAATGAGTGCTAAGTGAACTATTCAAAAATCATGAGAAATTAGTCAGTTACGACTACCTCTCATGGAAATGGTCATACGTTTGAATGACTTACTTAACGCAGTTGAATCCCAAAAAATGATATCTAATATAATGCACTGCGTAAATCCCCCATACTTAAATTCAAAAAGAGTCAAGGGATCTCTACTTGAATGGTTCATGAGGCACAATACTTGCTAAGGTTTTGCAAATGGGGTAGCAAGCTAAGTGGGCTTGATTGTGGGGAAAAACTCCACAGTTAAGCGCGCTTGAGCCAGAGGAGTTCTGGGATGGGTGACCTCCTGGGAAGTCCTGGTTACCGGGTGCAAGCCCCGAAAGTGATGATTGATGCTATGTGATTCGTTCTCCACATTTCACTAGTTTCAATCCCACTTCTTCACCCCTGTGAGCATCACCCGATGCAATGAGTGCTAAGTGAACTATTCAAAAATCATGAGAAATTAGTCAGTTACGACTACCTCTCATGGAAATGGTCATACGTTTGAATGACTTACTTAACGCAGTTGAATCCCAAAAAATGATATCTAATATAATGCACTGCGTAAATCCCCCATACTTAAAGAAAAATCACTTAAGATTACCATAATATAAATTGTGCAAGGTATGGTTTGAGTCTGAAAATGTAAAATGGTCACAAGTTCTTATACACTTTTTGTATTTCCTATTATGACCTTGTTGAGAAGGTTGAATGACACAAAAAAATCCATAAGGGATTCTCTTTATTCTGAGGTCCCAATTGGATCTCATACAATTTGGGATAAGAGAGTTTTCCATATTTTGGCCTAGCACCCTTTCTTGCTTTGTGGAATGTTGTGTGATATTGAATGATTGTCACAACAAGGGGGCATCCAAACTAAAATAAAACTATTTAATTGTGGAAATAAAACTATTGTAACATAATTAAATGTTGAAATATAGATACGACTAGGAAGAAATGAGAAACTAAACATAACTAAATGTTGAAATATAGATAAGAACATGAAGAAATGAGAAACTAAACACAACAATAACTTTACCAAGAAAGAACTTAGTTGATTTCCTGAAACTGAGATGTTTAAATTATTACAACAAACAATGGAATAACACAAATTATAAATTTGCAACAATGTGAGAAAAATATATATAGTTCAAAGAATAGTTCGTTATCTAACAACATTAAATCTCATAGAATACACACACAAACAAAAGCACTTAAGATTAGTTAGAAGCATAAGTACAATGTACACTGAGTTATAATTTTGGTAGTGGATTTCAAGGCTTCTCAATGTCTATCAATGGATACATTGTACACCAGCCTTTTAGATCTTGTCTTTTAAAATCTGCAAAATTTTAGTATATACTAGAAGGTTCAGAAGAAAAAAATTTCAAACATTTAGAAGTTATCCTTCCTAGGATTTTACACCATTTATAGATTTCATTAGTGAATTTCCTTGGGACTATTAGGTTTTCAATGGCTGATAGTTATTATTTCTTCATTTCTAACTCCTACTAAATGAAAATACAACTGTTATATTATGATTTGATCTTCTAGAGGGACCCTTAGGACTTCCTAAATATAGGATACCCAAATATCATAATGGGATTAGATCATATTAATCCTAGTGGGTAACATCCCTTTCAATATGACATGATATTTTGAAGTGTTCCATGATAGGGCTTGCACATCTTTCTTCAATGAGAACATGAAGGAGTTCAAAACTATTTTCTCCTTTGAGGGCCCCATGTTGTGTTTCTTGAGGTTGTCTTTTGTGATTCTATTTGTGAGTACACTAAAATAAAACTCTTTGGTAGTAAACATTTCTTCCATATCTCTATATAATTCTTCCTCTGACCTAACTTCTCCTTGGGATCTAATCGTTTGCATCTTATTCATCTCGAGTAATCTCTCAATTAAGGAATAATGCTATTGATATTAGGCTACGTATCTAGAAATGTATTTCTCCAACTTTTCCTGAATATTTTGGTCCCTATTGACAACAATAGAGTTATATGTTAATTATTCTTCATCGATCTTGGGGGCCTTTGATGGAGCCCATTGATATTATTTGGGCTAGTTCTCTAGAGTTTTCACATCATTTCTTATTCCTTACAGTTGATTGCCTCTTTCTTTATCCAATTCCTAGGGTTTCAATGGCATAATGGGTATCTTTTAGAGTTGTTGGAGGCATGGATATAATTTTTTTTATCCAAGATATTATAAGATTCATACACTTCATATGCACAATAATTGTAATATTCCATGTTAGTATCTTTCTAATTCAAATTCCTTTACCATCCTTTAATAGCTTGATTAACTACTCTGCTATGTGGTCATCCTTTTACTTTAGTTATTTATGGAGGTCTTTCACATTTCTCTTAGTGGCCTAGGACAATGATGTTCTTGTTGATTCCATGGAAATTGGATTCTTATAGTGTTCAGGACAACAAGGATTTCTATAGTGATTAACATTGGAGGTAGATGGGGAGTGGACTTAGGTTTTTATCTTGTGCTCTATTATCTTGTGGAAGATGTGACCATATCTAAACTTCCCTAAATTAACTACTTTTCTCTTCCTTTTTGGTTTATTGTCCATTTATGTAATAGGAAAGCGACCACATGTGATGGTAGGAGATGCTAGTTCAATTGAGTCATGGAAGCTGTATTTTTTTGGAAATCTTATTCCTGTGTTACCTGTTTGGCCTTGAGATCTTCTTAAAGTTCTTTGGTCTGAAATTATTATTTTCTCTTTTGTTCCTCCTCCTATGCTTTTCTCCTTTCTTCCTTTACTTTTCTCTTTCTTTATTTCTCCTTCCTCATTTCTTACTCTCCCTTCTTCCTAAGCACAATCTCTTGGGCTATCGAGGATTCTTTCATCCCATACAACTCTAGCTACTTCTTGCTGGCAAGGGATTCTCTGTCAGCTTGGGATTTTTTTGTTTTATCTCAAGGTGAATTATATCTTATCATGACGAGAACTTTTGAGAAGTTTAAGGAATTTTTTTATTTCTCCTCCTCAACTCATGTCTTTGATTGGTAATCCCACTTGTACTTGCATGCTTTACAATGTATTTTCACCATAGAGTTGGGATCATACCTTGTGAAATGTTAGATCCAGAAAACAGAATAGTGTCAAAACACCAATTTCTACTCTAGCTTCTTTCACGTCATTTAACTAATATGAGACCATGTGTAATGGCATGTGTGGCCAGGGAGCCTTCTTGTCTCATGAGAGTGCTCCACCTACTCCTGCATAGACCTAATATGTTATTTCCTATATTATCGCTTGGTTAGTTACAAATTTTAGTGGTAGATGAGGAGGTTTGGGTGCTCCAAATGTTCTTAAGTATGTGACATATTGATCCACAAACCAATGGAAAATTGTGGACATCAACTTCCCAACTCTTTCAGACATACATGGAGTATCCACAAACCAATGACCAACTATGGAAATCAATTCCATGACTCTTTCAGATAGACATGGAGTACAAACATTGAACATAAGTTCATGGAATGGGATTAATAAGTCCTAGCACAACTTGGTGTAAGACTAAATATAAAAAAACTTATAGATGACTTTATAATAAATTCACATTGGCTTCTCCTACATTTCCCACTCCACCCCATTGCTAGGAGTACATGTTTGAAATAGATATTGTCCACCAAGTACAAGGCTATGAATAATTGAGGTTGATAGCCTTATTTTGTATTCTAAGTCTATATGATATTATCCTTTGGAAAGAGAGAGAGGATATCATCCCAGCTAAAGATGCTTCTCTCAACTACTACAACATACATTAACAAGACCCATACTTCCTAGAATGTTTTTGCATTGGACCAATAATACAACCTATATATCATTTCAACCACTAGCTTAAAGGGGGTATTCAACTCGTTGGTAGGGTATTATTTATTTGGCCTGTATATAAAGGTCCCTTTGTTGGTCCACCATGTCTTTAAGAGCTCTTCAAGAAATATCTTTAAATCTAATATCCAATCCTCATCCAAGACTAGCTCTTCCTTGGGGATATTATAATACATCTCATTATCATGGGCCTTTAATGAAGCAATAGGACTCTCATGGTTACCACTAAACATGGCTCCTTAGGGTCAACATGATTTACTAGGCACTTAACTGCCTCTACACATGGAACAACAAGGGTATGTGAAACCACTTTTTTAATCAAGACCTATTAACAATATTGTAAACTTCTAAATCAAAGTCATCTAGAGGCAAGTTTTCTCTTTGAAATAATTGGTACACTTTTGGCCATGAGTATCTATATTTTTCAATGTAACATGGAGTATCCTAGAACTGAGGACCAAGTGAGTTGGTGAGTGTCTCATCATCATAAGTCTCAATCCTGGGGCTTTATAGGCCCTTCTTTTTGACACATACATATTTTATCCATGAAATCCATTGAAACAAAAATAACCACTACACATATTAATTTAAAATATTATTTTGAGGGGATTGAATGTTTGGCCTCAAGGCTACCTATGCCTATGTATTGTTTTTTTTTTGTTTAAACTCAACTAGAGGTGATAGGGTTCTAAGTCTCAGTGGTGAAGGAAAAAGAAAAGGTTGGTAAAAAGTGGCCATGACATGATTACTCATGTGAGCACAATATTGACCATGATGGCTCTTTAGAAGTGCTTCTGTACACTATAGAGGCTAACACTAGGATTTCTATAAGAGAAAAACATGCACTCATTCTAAGAAGGTAAAATACCATATCATTAATAAGTGAGCCTAGTGTCAATCTTTAATAGTGAGATTGGGAAAGGGGAATATAGAGGGTGTCAAGAGTTTGATTCCTGATAAATTGGGTGAGGTCAATTGTGGGAAAAGATTAGAAGAAAAGCTTAGCACTAGTAATGGGCATGTAGAAGGGGAAAACCAAGGGTTTCCTCATCATGACCAGTTGATCTAAAGAACAAAAATCCATCTTGTGGCCACTATAGCATGATTCTAGGGTTAAATCAAGTCTGGGAGGAGTTAATATGAGATAGCTATGGGCATGCACCTCCTTAACACTTGATGAGGGTATTCCTTCAGGCTAAATCAAGACATTTAGTACATTTCTAGGTGTGTGGTGATTAGGATGAGTTAGGGATTAATGAGAAAGCTTCATAGCATGACCACTTACCTTGATAAATTGACTTCTATTACCTAGATTATGTGGTAAAAAGGAACAATAATCGATATAGGATGAGAGGAAAGGAAGATATGGGCCCAAAATAGAAATAGATGACTTTATTTGCACAATAAACAAATCATGACTAAAAACAAATAATTTAGCTGGATAGATTTAACCATACTTGAGTTGAGCTAGTAGACACCTAGCACTAAGGAGCGAAGGAGTGTTCTCTCCAAATATTTTTTTGATGTCATAAAAGAAAGATAGAACTGAGCAATGTGACAATAGAGGGAAATATGGTGTCCTTGAAAAGAGTTTTCTTGAGCTTGGGTGCATTAATTTCCTTTAATAAATGCCTTTTTCACTTTAATTTGACTAATCTCTTGGCCAATGATACACAAGAAATGGAAAAATATTAGTGTGACATGAAAAAAATGGAAAAAATATTCATGTATCGTTGGATTGAGCAATAGTGGGGCAATATAGAAATAATGGCTAGTGCGACAATATAACATTGAATTGTCCAATAGTGGTGCAATAAGCTGATATGAAAAGGATAAAAAATGAGTTAAAAGACAAAAATTGTGAGTGTATCACTAGGCTAAGCCTCATTGGGGCATTATATCGCTTTGTTGTCTATCATCAAGGTGATACACTATGAGAAATATTGATCCAGGGGATCAAAAATGTGTCAAAAAATAAAAGTGCTTAAAATCACTCAAAACCAGTGCCAAATTGTAGTGTTCATCATTCTAATTCCAATGCCACTTGAATTGCCTCAATATGACATCGTCTGTGAAATTTATCTCATTTTGAAGTTTTTGGAAAACAACTAAAAGTTAACTTGCAGGGTTGACTAAGATGTTGACTGGGCAGTCCATATGACGTCATCAGCTGACTATGTAGGGTACCGTGTTAGACAGGACAATCTTGTGCTGACACGTGGTAGGGTCGCACAACTGCATTGGCAATTTGTGATTAGCTGTTGTGTTTGAAGTGGCCCAATCATGATGCACCACATGGCCCAATGGGAGGGCGCCATGTGGCCCAATGGGAGGGCACCATGTGGCCCAATGGGAGGGCGCCATGTGGCCCAATGGGAGGGCGCCATGTGGCCCAATTCTATTGGCCAAAATTTTTGTAATAGAGCCGAAGGGCCTCGAGAAGGTTCGACCCCTAGACCTCCAACTAGAAACTATCCAAATTACCATTGCGCTATGCTTTTTCTTCTTGACATATAAGGTTGGATGATTTCATTTAAAATGACAGGTTAGTGCATTTGGGTAGAGGGGCTAGGTAGTTAGCCCTAACCCCTAGTTACATTTCATATCACATGATTGGCGCGTAGTCGGAGGGGGCAGGCACATAGCCCAGTCCCCAGTCTTGTTGATCACCATGCAACCAACACCAAAGGCAGAGGAGCGGAGTTACGAGGGCATGCGATCAGCCTGGCCCCCAACATATTAAAGCCACAAAACCATGATCGAGTAGATCTGGGGCTAAGCCAACGAGGGGGATAGAAATTCAATGCTAAGGCTTTATGGCATGCTTAAACATGCAACAAATTGCACCAATTACGATGGGAATCCCACCTATCCGAGGTGAAATTGTCGCTCGGTGGTCAGTACAAAGGTGGATTTCATATCATAGTTAGCAAATTTTGTTAATTTGTAGGACAGATAGAAGGGAATTGGAGAAATATGCCTAACTTAGTCATTCTTCAGTGTTTTTGAGCCCAATAAGAGCCTAGACAAGGGTTTTTTGGTGTTATGAACTCATGGTAGTATCATTTTTGCAATTTCAGATATGTAAACTGATGTAATTTCATATTTGAGCATTTAAATTAAAGGCCCAACATTGGAAGCTGGACCCAGATATGTAGCCCAAGAGGGGTGAACTCTAACATCAAATTGTTGTTTGTGTGATGTTGTTCATGATCTATTTTTCGCTATTTTATCTCTGCAAAAATTAACTAAAAACACTAAGTTTATATGCTTTTGCAAATTGATCCATTCCCACAAGACATAAACTTTCTTGGAAATATTTTATGAAACCTTAAAGTTTTTAATTTCATATCAGTTTGGTATCAGAGCATGTTTTTTTTTAAGGTTTGATTGTGTTTGCAAGTGTTTTCTTAATGCTGACAAGGTTAAAGTTGGAAAGAGGAGAATGAGTGCTTGAAGAGCCAAACCCTCAAATTGGCTCAAGAAGGTCACAAACTCCTCAAACTCCACCAGTCATGGCACATGAAGAAGGACATGAGATGATGTCTGAGGATTAGAGAGATTTTAGAAAGGCTTTCTATGATATGTCTCAAATGGTGAAATTTTTATATGAAGAGAGGACAAAAAGGTTGCAAGGAGAGAGTTAAAATCATCCAAAAGGAAATGGTGGTGATGGGAGAAAGCCTCCTCCACCACCTCCTCCTTCACCTCCATTCTCACCTCCTTGTTCACCTCCTTCAAAAACTACACATACTCCTCCCAGATCTTGAAAAGGACATGCTAAGTCTCCTTTGTTAAAGCTTGATGTCAAGTTTGAATTGCTTATGTACAATGGGGAAGTAAATGCTGAAAAGTTGGATAATTGGGTTCGTCAAATTGAAGTCTATTGCAAGATTCAAAGGATTAAGGATGATGTGACCAAGATCTAGCCTTCTTCTCTTCATTTGGAAAGTTCATCCCTCATCTAGTGGGAGGCCAAAAATCAAGAAGAATTGAAGAAAAGTGGTAAAATGATCTCTTCTTGGAATGATTTCATAGCTTCATCAAGAAGGAAATTTTATCCATTAGCTTACATGCACAAATAAATTATGGATTGGAAAATTTTTAGACAAGATAAAGGTCAGAGTGTTCAAATTTACACACAAGAATTTAGAACAAGAGCTTTAATCTTGGTTGTAGATTTTTCTTCACAAGACACTCTCCTTAAATACATAGGTGGATTACATAGTTATTTGAGACATATAATTCTTATGTTTAATCCCACCAATATAGATGAAGTATGTGTTTAGGAAACTCATTTATAAGCACGAGGGAAGAATGTTCCTCAAGAGACTAGCAAGAAGCCATCCAAATCTGGAGAAAGAGGAAAGGGGAAGTTTAAAGGAAAAGGAAAAAATAATGTTGCAGTCAAGAAAGAGGGAGATAAACTTACCTACAAACATTGCTCTAAAGAAGGCTATGATGAATACCATTGTTGGAAACTACATCCAGAAATGAGACCAAAGAATTTCAATAACAAGGGGAAACAAAATACTACTACAACAACTCAAAGAGATCTAGGATCTGATTTAGGTGTTGAAACCAAAATCACAGCCATGGAATTAAAAGGAAAAGATTCTATTACAAGTAAAATTTCTTCTAGTAAGCCTATTGAGCCTCAAAATGATAAAGAAAGAATTGAGCTTTTCCATATTAGGGTCATTACAAATCATACCAAAGTTGATACCTTGTTTGATAGTGGATCCCAAGTTAACCTTCTTTCTAAAGCTATTGTTAAGAAACTAAACTTAGAAACTACACCTCATCATAAACCTTACCCTTTGGGTTGGGTATGTGAAAATGCCAAATTGCAAGTGACAAGAAAGTGTAAACTAAAATTCTCCATCACTAAACTTTATAGATGAGGTAGAGCTTGATGTTGTACCACTTGACATATGCAGGATTATTTTAGGGAGTCCATACTTGTATGACTGAAAAGCCATATTTTATTGTCATGAGAACAAATATCATCTTTTTAAATATGGTGTTGAGTATATTGTTATAGCACATTGCAAGAATATGAACTTATCTCTTGTGAGTGTTGGTCAAATGAAAATGTTTGTTAATGCTAGTAAGAATTTTGTATTGTTCAAACCCAAAGATACTGCTCAATCTAAAGCTTTCCAAGGATGTGATTCAAAACTCAAGCATGATTTGGTTGAAGTTGTTAACACATATGATAATATGTTTCAAGAACCTGAAGGGTTGCCTCCTAAAAGAGGAATCCAACATGAGATTCAATTGCAGTAGGATGCACCTCTTCCAAACATTAGCATGTACAGAATGTCAGTTTTGAAGAATGTTGAAATCAAGAAGCAAATCCAAGAGATGCTTGACAAAGGGGTCATCAAGCCTAGCACATCTCCTTATGGGTATCCTATCATCTTGGTTTCAAAGAAGGATGGTACATGGTGCTTTTGTGTGTGTATTTTAGAAATTTGAACAAAATAATGGTAAAAAATTGTTATCCTCTTCCTTGTATTGACGATTTTCTAGACCAGTTAAAGGATTTGGTTTATTTCACTAAGTTGGATTTGGGAAGTGGTTATATCCAAGGATTGTGGAAGGTGTTTTTTGGAAGATTGCATTCAAGACAAAACAAGGTTTGTTTGAATGGTTATTTATGCCATTTGGGATTTGCAATGCACCTGCAACATTCATGAGAGTTATGAATGATGTGTTGAGACCATCTTGGATGATTTTTTCATAGTCTACTTAGATGATATTCTGATTTTCAGTAAGACTCAAGAAGAGAATTTCAAGCATGTGAAACAAGTGTTATATATCTTAAGGAATGAGAAATTCTATTTGAAGACGTCTAAGTGTGAATTTGGGAAAACCTCTTTGGTTTATTTAGGTCATATTGTAGGAGGGGGTGAATTGAAAATTGATCCCTCAAAGGTTGAAGTCATTGTGAATTGGCCTAAATCAAACAATGTAATCAAAGTTAGGAGCTTTTTAGGAGCATCCCAATATTGTAGAAAATTTATAGCTAGCTTCTCACTCATTACAACATTGTTACATGCATTGAAAAGTGTGAAACATGTATTTCATTGGGGAGGAAAGCAACAGAAAGCCTTCAATACATTGAAAGAGAAAATAAGTGCAACACCAATTCTTGCACTTCCAGATCTTAAGAAATCATTTGAGATTCAAACCGATGCAAGTATTGTGCCATGGGAGCAGTTTTGATGTAGCATGGTAAGCCTATTTATTATCATTCTTATAACTTTACCAATGCATTAATTAACTATCCAACTTATGATAAAGAGTTGTAAGCTTTAGCACAAAGCTTGAAGAAAAGGAATCACTATTTTATGGGTAAGGAAACGATTATTCATACTGACCATCAATCTTTGCAATATTTACAATCACAAACCAAGCTACAACAAGCTATACATTTCAGGTGGATGGGATTTCTAGAGCAATTACATTTGGTAATCGGGTATACAAAATGTATATGCAACAAAGTTGATGATATGTTATCAAGGCCTACTGTTAATGCATCTATCATTATTAAGAATAACTCAATCATGCATGAAAATTATATTGAACAATATGCTCAAGACGACGATTTTAAAGATGTTTATGCAAATTTGATTCAATAAAATCGTGTTGAAGGGTTGGATTATCATGTTCATAGTAATTTGTTGTATCATCTTGGCAAGTTATGTGTTCCAAAGGGTAAAAGAGTCAATCTCATAAGGGAATTCCACACTTATCTTATAGATGGTCACTTTGGTGTAGGCAAAGCAATTGCACAAATTCAGAGGTATTGTTATAGACCTCACATGAATGAAAGTGTTTCAAGGTATGTAAGAGGATGTTCCATGTGAGCTACTAGCAAGCCTAGTAATAGGAAATTGGGTTTGTACACTCCACTTCCTATTCCTTCTCGTCCTTTGGAAAGTATCTCTATGGATCTTGTAGGTGGACTACCAATTTCAAAGAAAGTTCATGATTATCTTTATGTTGTTATGGATTGTTTCAATAAAATGTGTGTGTTGATGCCATGTAAGAAAAATGTTACAGTTGAACAGACCACAAAGACGTTCTTCCAAAATGTATGGGTACACTTTAAGTTTCCCACTTCTATTATTTTTTATTGAGATTCTTGATTTATCGAGAAGTTTTGGTCAAGCTTATGGGAAGTCATGGACACTAATTTGAAGAAGAGCACAACATTTCATCCACAAATCGATGGACAGATAGAAGTGGTAAACAAGAAAGTAATGCATATCCTTCATGAATATTGTGGTAAGCATCCTAAAATTTGGGACGACCATTTTCATTACATCCAACATGCCTACAATTGTGTCAAGTATTCATCTACACAAGTATCTCTATTTGAAGCTTGTTTGGGTGATTTGCCAAAGTCTCATTTGAATTTTATCTTTGGTAAAGATATTGCAATAGATGGACATAGTGATATGGACAAAGCCAAGAATTTTATTGAAAAAACTTAGCTAGTGCATCAAATCGTACAAGAGAAGCTTGAGAAAAGCAAGGCAAAGTACAAGGCAAGGCATGACAAGCATTGGGTTGATCATGATTTCCATGTGGGAGATCAAGTTTGGTTGTATATCAAAAAGGAAATACTTCAAAGTGAAGGTAAAAATCTCAAGCCAATTAGATATGGTCCTTTCAAAATTTTGGAGAAGATTGGTAACAATGCTTTCTAATTAGATTTTCCACCTCAAATACAAATTTATTCTATTGAGAATGTGGAAAACTTGAGATTGTATGAGCCTCCAATGATTGATGATCAAGTAGAGAATGTTCATATTCCATCTATAAAATATTTTTCTCCTGAATATTTAAAATAATTGCAACAAGATAATATTCTTGACAGGAGAATAAGGGCTTCACACAGAGGCAATGTGGAGTATCTTCATGTGGGGATCAAAGGTAATAATCCAAGTAAAGTAAGGTGGATTGAGATAAGGAAAGTGAGGTAGTTGTACCCTCACTTACTTGTTGAATAAAAACATACTTTTGGTGGTCCAAAAGCTTCCAGTGGAAAGGAATGATCTAGGGGATAAAAAATATGCTCAAAAATAAAAAGTTCTCAAAATCACTCAAAATCAATGCTAAATCATAGTGTTCATTGTTCTGATTCCAACGTCACTTGAATCACCTCAATTCAACATCGTATGCGAAAGTTATCACATTTTGAAGTTTTTGGCAAATAACTAAAAGTTAACTTGTAGAGTTGATTAGGATGCTGACTGGGCAGTTTGTATGATGATGTCATCAACTGATTGTGCAGAGTATGTTTTTAGATGGGATAATGATGTGCTGACATGTGGCAGGGTCGCACAACTGCGTTGGTAGTTTGTGATTGGTCATTGTGTTTGAAGTGGACCAATCAAGAAGTGTTACGTGGCCCAATGGGAGGGTGCCACGTGGCCTTCCTCTATTGGCCAAAAATTTCGTAACAAGGCTGAAGGGCCTCAACAGGGTTCAACCCATAGACCTCCGGCTAGGAAACTCTCCAACTTACCATCACACTATTCTTTTGTTTCTTAACATATATGGTTGTACAATTTCATTTAAAATGATAGGTTAGCGCATTTACGAGGAGAGGTCAGACATGTGACCAACGCCAAAGGCAGAGGATCAGAGCTAACAGGGACAGGCGGTTAGCCCAACCCTCGGCCATATTTAAGCCACACGACCATGACCAAGCAGAACTAGGATTAAGCCAGCGGGGGAGGGCGGTTAGCCCAAACTCCGACCATATATGGTGATGTGACCACCCTCTAGGGCTAGAAATTCGACGATAAGGCTTTATGGTGCGCTTAAATAGACGGAAAATTGCAGCAATTACAATGGGAATCCTGTTGGTCCTTGACGAAATTGTCACTCGACGGTCAACTTAAAGGTGGATTTCATAACGCAGTTAGCCAATTTTGTTAATTTGTAGGATAGATAGCAGGGAATTGGAGAAATATGCCTAACTTGGTCATTCTTTAACCTTTTTGATCCTAAGAAGAACCTAGGCAGGGGTTTTTGGGTGTTTTGAACTCAATGGAAATAACATTTTTTCAATTTGAGCTATGTAAACTAATGTAATTTCAGATTTGAGAATATAATTTAAAGGCCCAACATTGGAAGCTGGACCTGGAGATGTAGCCTAGGAGGGGTGAATTGCGTCATCAAATTATTGTTTGTGTGATGTTGTTCATGGTCTAATTTTCTCTATTTTATTTATTTAAAAATTAACCAAAAACACTAAGCTTATGTGCTTTTGCGAATTGATCCATTTCCCACAAGACATAAAATTTCTTGCATTTCTTTTATGAAACCTTCAAGTTTTTAATTTCAGATCAAATATCTTGAAGAATGGGTTTAAAACCAAAAACTAAAGATGTATCACTAGGAAAGTCACTAGCGAGGTGTTGTGTCCCTTGACAAGTGGTGAGTGGGGTGATATAAGGCCTAAAAAATCATCTATGGGGAATGTTGATGGGCATAATTGTACATATGTCAATAAGTCGAAACAACCCAAACTTGGGCTCTTTATGCTTTACCCAACCCGTTTGGTGTAGCTTCTTCTAATGATTTGTATGGCTTTGTTAGCCATGAAAATAATTTTCTTCCTAAGAAGAGACTTCTTTTAAGTTCAATTGTTTCTCAAATATAAATGCAATATTGATCTAAATAATAATAAAATAATATAAATGAAATAAATGTTGAAAATAACAACAAGAAATGATAAAAATAGAATCTAGAAATTTTAGTTTAATTTGTCCTTGAATTAAAATCGCATTTTATTCTCATAGCAACTTGTAATAGTTAACTAGAGTGAGTTGACTTAGTTAACTTAGGAATTTCGAGTTGGAAGTCTTTCTGAGTCATGTATATGTTCTACCTATATTATAGGGTCCAAGATGAGTTAATTATGAGTTGTAATTAGTTAACTCAGTTTACTTAGTTAATTCTAGTTAAATTAGTTCCAAATTGTTTGAGGAACTAATAGTGATTTAACAATCAGTTGATGCATTAGTGCACTCAACTAGTGCTACTCCAGTTAACTAAAGATTCCCTCATCATAAACTCATGCATGTCGATTTTGAGAAAGGCCCAGTTGAGACTAAAGTGCAGGGACAATGTACTATTTGTTGTATAATTTTCTGATTTGTACTGATAGTGCATTCAATCAGGAACTAATCCTAGAAGGGATTGCATACTTATGGATGGGGAATTTCCCTTTAAATACGTGCTAATTCTCCTAGGAATTGTGCAAAGAATTAGAAGCTTGGAGGCTTGGAAATTTGGCTAAGTATTGGCCAAAGGAAGTCATCAGGTAGAGGATAGGAAATACTTGTGCAGGTTAAGATCAAGGTTGAGCAAAGCATATTGCATCATCCAAATTCTTTGACCAAGGGTGCAAGGAAATAGGGAAGCAGAGAGATGGAGAATTGGCTAAGTGTTGGCCAAGAGCTTGCTTGTGAGTTGGAAATTATTTTACTGAGTGCTGGGATTATTCTTGTGAAAAAAAGAATTGTATTATCATCTTGGATTTCTGGTATATGTAATACAAATAGTGGGGTTTTTAGACGAGGCTTTCCCTGGATACTTATTGTGTTATGTGCCATTGATGTTCTTCCTCTTGTCGAGTATTATGTTGCTTGATCTTTATGGACTTACGCTGTAAAGAGTAGAAGTAGATTCTTGTCTATTTCTTTAGTAGATTACATGAACTTGTGAATATATAGGAAATTCTACATGGTATCAGAGCTAGATCTGTAGATATTTTCTACATGGTATCGGAGCTTAGAACAATATACTAGAGGAGATTTCGAAGTTTTGAAGTTTGGGCTGCAAGTTTGTAGAGAAGATCTAAATAATTTTATGCGAAATTTTCAGAAACAAATAGAAGATTTGGATTCTTTGCAAAAAAATACCTAAATTCAAAAAAAACATCAGCCAAATTGGAGTTCGGATGAGGGAGATATTGTTGATTTAAAATCAGCTCTTTTTCTAGAAAATTTCGTGACGACGGGACATATGAAACATATTGGTGTGCTAGCCAAGAACTTGTATGCTACTGAGGTTCAATATGCATGCAAATCCTTGAGGAGCAAGGCACATGTTAGAGACTTGGTGGTTGAGAGGGAGAGTAAATTACCTCTCAACATGCAGCCCCAGAAGAAGCCTCAGAAGCAGCTTTAGGAAGTTGTGGAGCAACCACAACTAGAGAAGCTGAAAGGAGACCGAGTGGAGGCATCCAGTCATGTAGAGACCTCCAGTAGGGGGAATTTTGAGCCAAGTGGGCATAGTGATCACATGCAACCATACCTCTAAGTGTGAGGTGGGGCGATTTGAAATGATAGTCCCAAGAGGGATGAAATTGGGCACAGTCCATTGAGTGGTTTTATCTCATGGATTGCACCTTGCTACGAGAGCCTAAAGTACTTAGTAGCGGGGCAAATCAGTGGGATTGGTGCAGTTAGAGATCAAAGTGACAGAGGCTATAGCAGTTCGATACTGAAGAAGCATAGAGAAGGTTGAAAACAATGCAGAAAGGCAGAGTCAACAGAAGCACAAAGATTTCAGTTGACAAAGGCAATAGTAGTTAGAGGCTTTGGTGACAGAGCCATCATTCTGATTCAGGTTGGATTTTTATTTTTTTGTTTCTGGAGTTGTTGGAGCAACAACACTAGAGATAAGTGTTGCATGCAGAACATTTCAAAGGTTCAAGATCAAGATCAAGTTGAATTCATTTCTTCTTGAGAGGGAGTGTTGAAAATAGCAACAAGAAATTATACAAATAGAATCTAGAAATTTTAGTTTAATTTGTCCTTGAATTAAAATGAGAATTAAAATCGATTTTTATTCTCATAGCAACTTGTAATAGTTAACTAGAGTGAGTTGACTTAGTTAACTTAGGAATTTCGAGTTGGAAGTCTTTCTGAAGTCATGTATATGTTCTCCCTATATTATAGGGGTCTAAGATGAGTTAAGTATGAGTTGTAATTAGTTAACTCAGTTTACTGAGTTAAGTCCAGTTAAATTAGTTCCAAAATATTTGAGGAACTAATAGTGAGTTAACAATCAATTGACGCATTAGTGCACTTAACTAGTGCTACTCTAGTTAACTAAAGATTCCCTCATCAGAAACTCATGCATGTCAATTTTGAGAAAGACCTAGTTGAGATTAGAGTGCAGGGACAGTGTACTATTTTTTGTATAATTTTCTGAGTTGTACTGATAGTGCATGCAATCAAGAACTAATCCTAGAAGGGATTATGCAGTTATGGATGAGGAATTTCCCTTTAAATACAGGCTAATTCTCTCAAGAATTGTGCAAAGAATTAGAATCTTGGAGGCTTAGAAATTTAGCTAAGTATTGGCCAAAGGAAGTAATCAAGTAGAGGATAGGAAATACTTGAGCAGGTTAAGCTCAAGGTTGAGCAGAGTATATTGTATTCATCCAAATTATTTGACTAAGGGTGCAAGGAAATAGCGAATTTGAGAGCTGGAGAATTGGCTAAGTGTTGGCCAAGAGCTTGCTTGTGAGTTGGAGATTGATTTTACTGAGTGTCGGGATTGTTCTTGTGAGAACAAGCATTGTATTATCATCTTGGATTTCTGATATATGTAATACAAATAGTGGGGTTTTTAGTTGAGGCTTTCCCCGGATACTTATTGTGTTATGTGCCATTGATGTTATTCTCTTGTTGATTATTGTTTTGCTCGATCTTTATGGAATTTCGCTGTAAAGAGTAGAAGTAGATTCTTGTCTCTTGCTTTAGTAGATTACACGAGCTTGTGAATCTACAGGAAATTCTACAATAAATCCTAACTAAACTATTTAATATAAAACTAATCCTAGGATCAAATTAAATGAATCTATTACTTAAAAGAATGATTATACTATTGATAATTTAAATACATTTAAATAACAACAATATATGAGTGCATCAATATTTGAGAAACAAAGGACAAATCATTATCACTGTTTCCCTGAATATTTCTTAAGCCTAAGATCTTATTTGTAACTGTTTAACGCAACCAAATCAATATATTAGCTACAAACATGTGCAAAAATATATAATCTAATTAATATTCATATTATGTAAGTATAGAAACATCTTACAAAACACAACTTGAATATGTGAAAAACAATTGTGGAGAAGATCAAAGTTTCATTTTCTTCTCAATAAAATATTATAGAGAAGAAAAAAGGAAATGATAACTAAAGCACGCAAGCAATGCCTCCTTTCCCCTCCTTTGAAAAGAACAATTTACAAAAGAATGAAAATGAAGAAAATATAAAAAATCATTTTCTCTTTTGTAGAGAACTCTCCCCTTATGATAGTGCAATAAGCTTCCCCCTCATTTGCATCCTACCAATCCTCTATTTATACTTTCTATATTTATGGTAATACAAATCATGCTTAATAACTAATGTCTAAAATAAAGGCAAGGTTTCCCAAAATTAGGAAAGTATTATTTATCCAATAAACTCAGTCTCATAGATCGTATTAAAGTTTTCTTAAAATTAAACAAACTGTAACAGTTGAATGTAGGAAAAGAGCTTGTGACATCAAGACATACTAACTGCATGGATTGAATTTGGCATATTTGGAAACCAGGGCTCAACTGCATATATGTAATGGACCCCTGTAAAACACAAAAACAAATCATATTAATGAATCAAATATTTTAAGTGTGGCTACAAAATATATGATTTGTAGATTCTCTAAATTAAGAATTCACAATTAATTAAAAAATAATTGCAACAATAGAACAAAATAAAATCAATCTAAGATCCGTGCTTTCAAAAATTACTACACACCAATCAAATATATGCTCAAAAATTTCAAAAAATATAGATGCAAAAAGAAAACTTGATCAATCACTAGACATTACAATTTGGAGTTTCTAATGCTTAGTAGATCTAAGGTAATGATAATATTCACACTTGAGGATCGAATGATCACATGACCTTAAGAAATTTTCTTTTTCTTATTTATATCGACAAGTTATAGTATATTAACAACTTTTTTGTGTCTTTTTCAACTTATAATTTTTCCCTTGTAAATGCATAACATTGACTTCATCATTGTGTTACCTTGAATAAAGATGGCAACTAAGGAAATTAAATTGGTGGCCTTGTTCATATATATCTTGAACATTCACTAGCCCCAAGGGTTAGCTCAGTTGGTCAAGTTCCCATTGCTAAGTACCTCGCTAGTTGGGAGGTCACGGGGTCAAATCTCCTCGACGCCCTTGGGGTTAGGCATTGATTGTTTGGTCCGCGAGTAGATCCCTTCAGGTTGATCTGCCTGGATTTTTCCCGTGGATGTAAAGGCCACCCAATGTCCATGAACCACCCTTAAAAAACTTGGAAAAATAATATGTTGAACATTCACAGATCTAGGGATTTTATGAGAAAAACGATATTTCAATACCAATAAAACGGAATTAGCTCTAAATGAGGAACAAAGTTAAATTATGAACAAAACCAAACTGAGATTTCCTATTTTTGTTCCCTAGAGACAACCTCTGGCTATAGGAGGTCTCAGCCTAGGACATTTATCACACTTTATGGAAATTTCTTAAAAATAATTAGTTGGAGTTTGGGTTAATCAAATTCAATGAATTCTTCTAATTCAAAGACTCATTATTTACTGCCAGAATGACCAGGTTCTTGAGGATTGCAAACCTTTACATTGAGTTTATTGGAAAAAGAAAGAATTCGTAGAAAACAAGGCTTTAATAACTTGAGCTAGAGAATTCAGGTTTTCAACCTTGCAACTAAAAAATGTATAAAAGTAGAAACAAAAACTATATTAATGATTTTTTAAAAATAAATTGAGCACCCATTAGGGTTTCTTACTCCAAATCACAGGTGCTAAAGTACATAGAAAAATATGTAGTTTAAGATTCAACCTACCGTTACACATATTTGTTGCAGTGGAAGAAAAACATAGCATGAAATAATAAGTACACAAAGGGAGAATAAAATTGAATGAAATTTAACTCAATTATAGAATCAAACTAGTTTTGATTAATTTGTTCCTAAGAGACTTCATACATTGCATAATTCTTCAACTCCTAGCCTCTGAACCCTTTTCTATTATTTTATCTCGTCTTTTATTCTTTCGCAATAGTTAACTATCTAATCAGTTATGGAACTGATTTTCTTTAGTTACAAAACTGTTCATTTTTTAACATGGTTTATAAAATAATGTGGAGACCCCATTGTTAATTAAATATTTAAACCATTCTAATATTATATATATAAATATGTATAATATTAAGTCCTTCCTTTAACAAAATAAAGACCTATCCCCTAAACTTTATAATAACACAATTTTATGTACAATAATGTTCAAATCAAATGGAAGGATTTGGACCTCTGCAATATATATATATGTGTGTGTGTGTGTGTGTGTGTGAAATGGGTGAAGGGTCATGCGGACCTTGACACAAAACTAACTAATGTTTTTGTGGAACCCCTCTTGGTTTTGAAAAAAATGGGGGGGGGGGGGGGATTCCCACATTTGATCTCTGTCATTCATTGGTGGTTTCTATAAAACAACTCATTGCACACCCTCCTCCTTTAAACTCCGACAGGGGTAGGGCCCCACATTTGATCAGATCTGATTTGATGCTAAGTTTTAGTTAATTTGTCTTCAAACGTAAATGATGCTTAGCCTGTAATATATCATGTAGCTTTGAATTCAACATTGAACTCTTGTAGTTGTGTTGAATGTTGTTTTATTGCTAGCATGGACGCATGGGGTCTATCTTTGCAAGTGAGGGTTCCTCCTTGCATGCGATGTCAACAAAATATATATGGAAACTAAGCAAGGTTTGAAACCCATCCATGTTACTTAAATAGTGATATAAGTGATATATTCGAGCATGGAAGCATTGGGCTCTTGACTGCACTGATCATGAACAAGAATATCGATATCATGAATCTATCACATTTATCATTTACTTGCTACATGAATTATTTTTGGGTGTGGAACCTAGCTATCTTCTTGATTCAGAGGTCTTTGTTTCATCGGGATGTATACCCCAGGAAGACTCTACACCCCTCCACACGGGGGGGTGTGGGGTGGACTTATCCCCTCTGTGAGGGTCCGGGGGGACCATCCCCCCCAGCTGGGGGGCCAGTGGGCCCCCAATGGGGGTTTAGGGGTAGCGCCCCTGAAGCTAAAAACAGATGAAAAATTTCCTTGTAAATATTGTAATTTTGTAGTCAATCTGGGTTGTTCATTAGGCATATGATCTGATGGTAGAAGTTATGTTAATTTAGGAATTTTTTCCCTATAAGGCAACCCTCAATTTATATGAGGGAATTTTATTGTAGCTGTGTATTATTATTCTGAGCGAGAGAGAGAGACGAGATTGTGTGCGAGCGATGTTGTAATTATAGCAGATCTGTGGTAGGTTGTATCTCTTCATTTTGCTGGATAATATAAAAGGAAGGATTGGTTGTTTCTCCGTGGATGTAGCCCAAAGTGGGTGACCCACGTATTTATGTGTCTCTCTTGTTTTATGCATTTTTTTATTTGTGTTTCCATAATATTTTATGTGTTCCATTGCTCCGTAATATTTAATTTTCTAACAAATTTACCAAGCCTTCCAACATGTAGAAATGACATCGACCAAACAACTGTAGCCAAACTTTTGCAAAGGGAAGATGCTTTGCAAAAGTTACATTGTAATGACATTGAATTCCAGCTTCTCTAGTGTCATGCCCTTAAAAGTGCCTTTGAGTTGTATTCCATATTTCCACAAGGGGCTGATGGGATTTATTATGAACATTAGTCTCAAGTTATTTTCTAATTTATTCTTAAACTTTGAACATCCCCAACCCTTAAAAATGATCGATAAGACTCTTATTCCTTTTTATAAGATTGTTAACCCTCTCATTAATCCAACTAGAATTTGCAATTTTCGTGGAGCATCGCTCTCATCCATTCTTTGTTTTCCACCTACAAGATTTAGATTTTGTTCCATCACCTTTTGAATTAAGTTTTTTTTGTTCATTCTCATTTGGCATAAGGATGTATAGGGAATAACCAACCACCAGTTTAGGATTGTTAGGGATGAGAAATAGTCCATCTCCATTAATACGAATTGGAGCGTTGTGTTGTCTTGCAAGTTGGATAAATGTTTCCACACACTCCAAAAGAAATGGATCCCTGCTAAGTCTAGGACCAACAATGAGACAATCAAAATGTTAGGTCCACTTTTTGACATTTTGTGACATTATGCAAGTCATAAAATTGAATAAAAAGGGTATGAATATCTCCAACTGCATCCTTAACATCTAACCTTTTAAAATTTTGGTTTAAAGAAACCATTGGAAAAAGACACACCATCTCTCTTAATAATAACATATAACTTTATATATAAACTTACATAATATTGAATTTTTGGTATCTATAGTCTATAAGATATAAACCATCACTTGCACAATTTTGTCAACTAATTGGCGTGCATCCAACATCTTCCCATATTTCACATACATGAAGAGAAGTTTGTTACTTAGATTGATATTTAACTCAACCCATAGATTCAAACATATGAACATGAACTCGCCTCCCATCTTCTAAACTTTTCGTGATGATGCACACCTGCAGAAGAAGAGAATTGGTGTCAAATCTACCTCTATTCCTTTGTGTTGCATAGATTAAAAGAGATTCCTCATCGACAAATGGCAGAAATCACATTCTTTTAAGTGATGTTTGTCCCTTTTTACTCTTTGCATCATGATCTACTTCATACCTCACTGATCCATATACATATGAGCTCAACAATCCCATATACATATGAGCTCAACAACCCCATATACATATGATCTCAACAACCCATAATATTTCATTAACAAAAGTGACAACCCCAGTTATGTCAATATCTTCACATCACGAACCTGCTCCCAAGGCATGGGCATGCTTTTAAGAAGTTTATACATTGCATGAGATGCAAACTTAAGTTCTTGGAGATAAACATGATTGTCATGGTAATATAATTTTTTTTGGCAATGACAATTTCATTTTCTAGTAAAAAACTCAAGTTGCACTGTTGTCATTTATCAACATCAACACTATTTCTTATTAACCCAGATAGTGGGAAAGGAATCCAATAAGAAATTACAATGTGGAAATCAAACACAAAATTTGTTGTGGTTAAATTCCATACAATAAGTAAGCCAAACTAGTGAGAAAAGAACGGGGCCCTTCACTTTATACCTCAATTATCCACACAAGATATAATATATTTTCTTGCTTAAAAATAATGATTTGTAGATAGCTTATGTATCCTCTTATTTAAAGACAACTAATACTTTCATACTCTTCTTGACTAACTTGATAAGATGTTTTCCATCTCGGCTTAAAATGGCCATGCCGGTTTATTATTCTCTCCTACTATAAGGCTCTTATATTTAGTACCTAGTGATGCTCAAAGAGATTTACACTAGTTTGGATCACGATCAATTCCATGTTCCAACAAAGATGCCAAAATATCTTCCTAGATTACATTTTCCTTCTTTATTTTAAAACTATTTTTCCATATTCCCATGCATTCAAATCAACTTTAGAGTCCCATGTTGTTGGAACTTCTTAATTGGATGTGTAATTGACGAGTCTACATCTAATGTTTAGTGGGCAATTGAGAAACTCCAATAACATATTTCTCATATGATAATTTTGGCATGTCATACAATGTTATAGAAGGTACAAATGAAAATAAATGCTCAATTATTTGTTGGCTTTTATAATTTTTTTAAGGTATTGCCATTAATGATTTTTTTTTAAAAACTGGTAACGCATGACCATAAAGGGATAATTGGTGAGGAAAGGATCCAAAACCCTATTTTGCTTCTTGTTTCTCAACTCCAAAGGAAATTAAATATGACTATATGTCTAGCTCAACCCTTGAGATCAAAATATCACACCCTAAAAATATCATAAGGAAATGAATATAATATAAAAGTGGTCTTAACAAGTGATATATTTCTCAATAATAAAAACCATGTTCTACAATGTTTCTTTAAGAAAATTTACAAGCATACCTTTACGATGGCAAGTTGAGTGCATGGACTTGAGAAACTAACATACAACTTTAGAGCAATAAAAACAGATGTTAATCTCCCTTTATTTTCTCATAATAGCATAGATAAGGCTCATAATATATTCAAATAATTTAGACAAACCATAAAACCATGACATTATGGCCATGGAATGCTCCCAAAATGAGAAAGGGAAGGAACTATTCTGGTTTCAATAGTTCTGGTAAGGGCTTAAAGAACCCTAATGTACCTCGACCTTAGTTTACTCTACTAAGAGGTGAATGCACAAAACATTTGTTCAAGGTGATGTGTGGGACAAGCATGAGTATCCGTGTTAATTTGCCAATTCTCATTGTTAAAATCAAACATTATAAATATTAAAATTGAATTTGCATACAATGGCACGATTCATGATGTGAATCATTTCAAAAGAGTTAAAGGATCATGGAGTTGTAGTTTGGGAAATACAACACACTACTACCTTAATCATGAAATTCTCCATTCCTAGATTCATTGAATTCAATTAACATTAATAGATAACTTGTCGTTATATAACATTTATATATGTATTGGATATTTAAAATGTCATGATAGGGTCAATAATGCCAAGAAATGTAGAAAATCTCTTCGTAATCAACTTTGAATGTCACGTTTTCAGCCATAAAATTCAAGGTAATAATCGATTAAATTGTGAAATAAATATTCCAAAACCATGATGAATTTGAAGAGTTGATTATATAGAACCCAATCCAAAATGATATGAAAAATGTCTAGTACAAACAATCAAATTAGTTATTAAAAAGTACTCCTACAAAAACCAAAAACATCAAAGATAAGGAAAAACTTAAAATATGCAGGATTCCAACCTTCAGGATGATTTGTTGACTAATTTCCCTGCAATTGGAATTAACGAAAAGTCAAGATTTTGAAGAATAGTTTAATAATAATTTTTTTTTTATAATAGGGGGCATTTCGTTTTAGGTAAAATGGAAGGGACTTGTTGCCAGGTCAAAAAATGACGACTTATTGGGTGTACAGTTATCTCTGGTTGAAAAATTGAAATTTATAAATATTGAAAAATAAATATAAGATGTTCCAAAATGCTAATTCAAATAACCTGAAGAGCTTCATCCCTTACTTATTAGTATTTATTTTACTAGTTCTAAAAAAGTATCCAAATCATTTCCATCATAATTTAGAAATTTAGTAAAATATTAACACATAATTGTTTATTTTAATATGCAAATAATGAACTTTATTGGTAATAAATCTTGGGAAAGACAAGCTAACTAGGTAAATAATAGTTTTAAAATGACTTGAATACCATAAGCAAGGCCACCATTGCTAGCAGGCGTTCATAGCCTCGATAGGCATAACCAAATTTAGATGCTTTTATCTTATATGCCAGGGCCTTTTGGTTTCTTCTTACTTCTTGGAAATTAGTTGAAAGCAACTGTTCTAGTTATGTGACCAGTTAATGAGAACGCCACTCACAAAAAAAACTTAAGGAAATGAAAAAGCCAATTCATGATGATACCTCATGTCTTTTAGTTTTGTGACCAAAAGCCAGCAGAAAAAAAAAAAAGCATATGAAACCAATGCCAAAGCCGTCAATGCATTATTGGGAAGTCTATCAAAATCAGAATTTGTGAAAGTCATGCAGCTCAACACAACGAAAGAAATATGGGACAAAATCATTGAGAGCTACGAAGGAGACTCCCAGGTAAAACATGCTAAGCTCCAAACTCTCAAAATTCAACATGAAACTCTCAAGTTGCATAGTGATGAAAGTATCGTTAGTTACTTTTTATGAGTAGATGAGATTATAAATCGTATGAATAATCTGGGTGAAGAAATAAAGGAGGCTGCTATAGTAGAGAAAATTTTAAGTCCTCTATCTTCTAAATTTGAGTCAAAAGTATCTACCATTGAAGAGAAGGAAGATCTACAATTTGTTAATTTTGTTCAACTTCATGGAATTTTCACTGCCTTTGAAATGAGGAAAGGGGGTCCATAAGAAATCATAGAAGCCGCTTTCAAAGCCTCTACAAAGGGAAAATAAAAGGAAGATCTCAAGGAATCAGGATATATATCAGAAGAAGACGAGGTAACTTTTGTGAAGAAACTTCAACTGGGTACCAGAAGATTCAAAGGTAAGCTTCCCTTCAAATGTTTTTCTTGTGGTAGATTTGGTCATTATGCTTCCAAATGTCCTCATAAAGATAACCATGACAAAGGAAAGGATTCTGCAAAAGGTAATAGGAAACAATTTTTTAATAGAAGAAGTTATTATACTCATGAAGATCGTGATGGCCTGTCTAATAGCGATGTTGGTGAATCTGAACAAGATATTAAACTACTCATGGCTTATGAAAATGATGAGTTTATGGATGCCTTAGAAGAAGAATATTTTCTTGAAGAAATCACCCAACTTAAAATATATTTGTAAGAAAAGAATAGGGTCATAGACACTTTGACACATCAACTCACTGAAAGGGAAAAACATAATGAAAAATTAGAATGTGAAGTAGTGGGTCTAAGAAAAGAACTTGAGAAGAAAAAATCTCTAAATCTTAGATTTGCTAAAGGATCAGAAACCTTCGATGAAATCATCAAGGTTCAACATTCTCCTCTTATAAAGACTAGGCTTGGATACAATTGAGAAACATCCCAACCAGAAAAGCATTCAGCCATCACAAGAAGCTATCATGATGCAACAACAACTAGTGAACAATGCGTCAATCCTAAGAAAAATATTAAAGGTACTTCCTAGGTAAATCATGCTCATTTAACTCCAAAGGTGAACATCAATAGAAGCACCAACCAAAAGGTGAACAATACCAAAATATTTTATTATCACATAAACTTCTTCTTTAATGGAAAATGTTTTTCATGCCATAACTTTGGTCATAAGGCTACTCAATGTGTTTTTTACAAAAATATCATGACTAGAGAAGCAAGAAAACAGAGGAGAATATCTGGAATTAAGAAGAGCTCTTATAATAACTTTTCACTTTTTGAAGATAAAATTGAATGCTCATTTTGCAATAACTTTGGTCATGAAGAATCTGAATGCAGGAGAAAAATTCGGCCAACATATCAAAATGAACAAACATCATCCAACTCCAAAGTATGGAAAAAGAAGGAACTACAGTCAGAAAGATGTGACATAGCTTTGTTTGCAGAAGGACAATAAAATCAATGGTACATTGATAGTAGATGCTAAAAACACATGACATGTGATAAAGATAAACTCATTCCATACAATGCTTTAGAAAAGGAAACGAATGTCTCTTTTGGAAATGACACACCTGCTGTCATTAAGGGTAAAGGTTTTGTTTATCTAAAAGAAAAGGTTAAAGTTGGAAATGTTATGTATGTTGATGGTTTAAAGCATAACTTATTGAGTGTTAGTCAAATGTGTGATCAAGGAAATTAAGTTGTGTTTCGATCAAAAGAATGTGTGGTTCGTGAGCTTAACACAGGAAATACCATAATCAAAGGTACAAGAAATCCAAGCAATCTATATATACTAAAAGGAGGTGAAGAACAATGTTATCTAAGAAAAACATAAGAGAATTGGTTATGGCACAGAAGATTGGGGCATCTAAGCTTTTCTCAAATAAGAAAATCATGTAGGCTCAACGTTGTTCGTTATCTTCCAAATATCATCATCCTAGAAAATAATATCTGCAAACCATGTCAATTTAGTAAGCAAACCAGAGTTCAATTCAATGTAAAGGAAGGATCAGCAATTAAGCCTCTTGAATTCGTTCATACTGATTTGTGTGGACCAACAAGGAAAAAGTGACCTCTTGGAGAAGAATACTACATTTTATTCATTGATGATTTTTCTAGAATGTGCTGGATTGGTTTACTAAAACATAAAGATGAATCATTTGAAAAGTTTAAAGTCTTCAAAGCTTTAGTTGAAAATGAATTAGATCTAAAAATCAAATGTCTCAGATTTGATCGTGGAGGAGAATTCACATCAGATGATTTTTTTGAATTTTTTGAACATGGAATAAAGAGACAGTTCTATGTTTCCATAACTCCTCAACAAAATGCCCTGGTGGAAAGAATGAATAAAATAGTTCAACAAATGGCTCGAGCTATGCTTGAAGATTCTAGAACTCCTAACACCTTCTTGGGTGAAGTTGCACTATTGTAGTAAATATTCTCAATAAAGCTCATGTACGTATAAATAGTGATCAAACTCCATATGAAATTTGGTATGGTAAGCCTCCTACTATAAAACACTTCAGATCTTTTGGAAGCAAATGTTTCATTAAAAAGACTGATGAGAAACTTGGTAAGTTTGAACCCAGAGCAAAAGAAGGAATATTTCTTGGTTATTCATCTAGAAGTAAAGGATACAAACGTTATAATAAGAGACTTCAAAAAATTGTTGAATGCATTGATGTTGTAATCGATGAAGCACGCAGAAATCCGAAACAAGTGACATCAGCAAAAGAAGATGATGATGAAGATGGTGAATGCTTTCCCATATAAAATCGAAATGATATAGAGGAAGAAACCAATGAAGCATTAGAAGAAGAAACATCTGAAAGGGAAAAGGCTCCATCCAGGTATGTTTAAAAGAATCATCCAAAATCTCAAATTCTAGAAGAAAAAGGGTCTAGAGTACAAACAGGAAGAATTATTGTAGGATATTCTAGTTATCTAGCCTTATTATATTCCATAGAAGCACAAAATGTAAAGAAGCTAGCAAAGATGAATGTTGGGTTAAGACCATGGATGAAGAACTTGACCAAATTGAAAAGAATGATACTTGGGAATTAGTTCCTATACCTCATGATAAAAATGTTATAGGAACAAAATGGATATTCAAGAATAAGTTAAATGAGAATGGAGAGGTTATTAGGAATAAAGCAAGGCTTGTTTGTAAAGGGTATGCTCAACAAGAAGGTATAGACTTTGAAGAAACTTTTTCACCTATTTCTAGACTTGAAGCCATAACAATGTTTCTTTCACTTTCAAGTTTTCGAAAATTCAAATTTTATCAAATGGATGTAAAATATGCATTTCTTAATGGAGATTTAGAAGAAGAAGTATATGTTGAACAACCAGAAGGATTTATTCTAGGAAATGATGCAAATCTTGTATGCAAACTCAAAAAGACTTTATATGGACCGAAAAAAACTCTGAGGGCATGGTATTATCTCTTGAAAAATATATTCAACAACAAGGTTTCACAAAAGGAACTGCAGACAACAACTTATATACAAAAATTGAGAATGATAAACTACTAATTATTGTTGTTTATTTTGATGACATCATCTTTGGAAGTAATGAAGAATCTATGAGTAAAAACTTTTCTTTTGTTATGCAACAAGAATTTGAAATGTCCTTACTTGGAGAACTAACTTATTCTCTTGGTCTACAAGTGCAACAAACAAAAGATGGAATCTTTCTTTCACATACTAAATATCTCAAGAAGATTCTGAAGAAGTACGGAATGGAATATTCCAAACTAGTATGTAGTCTAATGGTAATAGGATGTAGTCTTAGTTCTAATAATGAATATCCTATAGTGAATCAACCAACGTACAGATATATGATTGGAAGTCTGCTTTATCTAACAGGTACTATACTAGATATCATGCATGTAGTAGGAATTGTTGGATGATTCCAAGCTAATCTAAAGGAATCACATCTTCAGGCAGTAAAAAGAATATTCAAATACCTCCAAGGAACTCAAGACTTTGGTCTATGGTATCCTCCAAATAAGGATCTCACTCTTCATGCATATACAAATGCGGATTGGGCTGGAAATGTTGATGACCGAAAAAGCACTAGTGGAGGTGCATTCTATATGGGGTCACGATTAGTATCTTGGTTCAACAAGAAACAAAGTTCGATTGTCTTATCTACAGTTGAAGCAGAATATGTGGCTGCTACATCTTGCTGCACACAACTACTTTGGATGATGCAAACATTACAAGATATTTAAATCACATGTTATCCACTCATCTCCATTCTATGTGATAATACAAGTGCTATTATTATTTCGAAAAATCCAGTCATGCACTCCAAGACCAAGCACATACCCATTAAGTACCACTTTATACAAGAACAAGTGCTTGAACAAAAGGCTAAATTGGAGTATGTTCCCTCCAAGGAGTAGGTTGCTGATATATTTACCAAACCTCTTCCCTGAGAAGAATTTGAATATCTTAGACAAAAGCTGGGAGTTGTTTCTACCTCATCCTGCTGTTAAAACTAGGTTTCATAGGAATGTTTTCTATACGCGGATTTCATGAAGCAGAGTTGTGTATATATGCAAGTTTCTGCGCTGGCAGTAGCGTATGTGTTTTTCTGATAGAAAAACAATGGGTCAGACTCAAAATCAGTTTTTGACATACCTTTCCAGTTTGATGTTGATGGATTCATTTTATTGATATTCTTTTCTCATTGATGTTTATTTTATTAATGAAGATGCCTTGATGAATGAATTTTTGATAGGTAGCATAGGTTCAGGGGGAGCTTTAGCCTTCAAAACATTATGCATTGTTGGCATCATGGTTGCTGAACTCAGCCAAGGCCTCAGTTATTAATATCATTTGTTGTAAAGGACATGTAAAGACCTATGGTGTAATAATATGTATCTTTCTGTCATAGTCTATTATGAATGGGTGCTTTTGGACATATGATGTAATTTGTACCCCCATTATGCATGGGAAGGATAATGTAATAATTGAAATTTTCAGTCATGTATGAACATTTGGTATATCCCCACTTGTTTGGGTGATTGATGTATGTATGAGTCATTGGAGATAGGAGGGTCCTACTCACATAGTTGAGTTATAGAGTCATGTTATTCTTTAAAAAATTATTTTTTCAGACTCTGTGTGTGCTCAGGGGGAGCATGGAGAGTATAGTGCATCTCAACATGTACTAAGGGGGACAATATATTGGTCCACCCTTTGCCCTTGATGTCAAAGAGGGAGGGTATCTTGGTGTCTCTTGATATATCTAACAAGTTCTATAGCTTGAAGTGGTCAACACCAATATGGTTTCCATCAAGTCCAAAGGGGGAGATTGTTGGCATTATGATAGATCTGTTGTTCTTGATGGAAACCCACATACAGGTCAGTTCAGAATTGATAAAGGGAAACTCACATTGTAACAGGTCTATTCAGAGGTAACAAAGTAATGGTATATAAGAATAGGATGATGGGTCAAAGGATTATAGATCAGAATCAAGAAATTAAGGAAAGAGAATGGTTTAAGTTGTATACATTGTTTACCCTAGTCCAAGTAGCGTATACACGTGGGTACACAACATAAAAGAAGCGTATACATATGCATGTAGTTTCATAGAAGGAAAAGCACGTATGGGATGGAAAATTAAGGTTAAAGAATACCAAGGGTCTATACCATGGTATTATCCCACAATATTGAGCGGAATAACAGTTACTTTATCCCGTCTAAGAATACCATAGGTTCTAAGTCTGGTTTTGGTACATGGTATTGACAAAGGCTCTAGTATATAAGGAGGAGAAGATCAAAGGGCTATGTGTGCAAGTGAAAGGGTTTCTCATGAATACTTCAATATGAAATATATTTTGTGTTGTAAGGGCTATGGTTATGATATACATCTAAAATATCTTGTGCACCCTTGGATACAATGTTGGATCAGGATCATGGGACCTAAAATGAATTATCATTGTATGATCTGATAATGGATAGTCTAGATCTGATTGCTAACTCATGTTTTATCCTTTATATATGATTTGGGTATATCTGAAGTCTGGAATAGTTGTGAATTTATAAGTTATTATTTGAAGCTCTATACGCTAGTTCGCCTTGTTGAAGGCACATATACATGTTAGTTCGACACTTCCATGTAGCGTATGCAGAAGAAAATCTTGCTGTTGAGAGATGATTGATCTATCTGATCAGTTTTGTTGTTTTACTATTGTTTGTCAATGATGTCTTCATTAGATCTGAAAGTAAAACTAATTGTATAAGTAGATTGAGTCTGGTTGATTGATTGATTGAGTAAGAAGGGTGACCTTTGTTGCTATCTGTTTAGAACTCTGTAATATGACAATAGATCTTCAAAATGTCTCTAGTTAGTATAGTTTTTGGTTCATAAGTTTGATGATTCAGTATCTTTAGAGGTATACATAGGTTAGGTTACAGAAAGTAGCATATACATGTACGTTGGATTCATTGAAGTAGTGTATACATTTTGACATATAAATTTTGAGGTTGCAGTTGGTTCTAGTTGTTGATGCAGTGTTCTGGGTTCAGCTCAGTGTTCTAATGGCAGTGATCTGACTATTTAGATTGACTGATTGTTGATAGGTATAGTTGTATTTTATGGTTGTATTGCAATGGTGATTGATTTTCAGCTTCAATGTTAGTAATGGGTCCAGTATGAAAATTTGATGAAACATGGCCTACATATTGTGTTGTTGTGTACCAGGAGTATCCAGTCTGAAAATTTATGAAACGTGGTTCTCGGAGGAAGAGTGAAGGTAGTAGCCTTCTGTAGGTCGCCACCTACATATTAGTAAACATAACAACTAGTACAAGAGCTAGGGGGTTGGAGCTCCCTTCCAGTAGAAGCTTGAAAACAAGTGAAGGTTGTAGCCTTCAGCAGGTAGATGCCTGTGTAATAGAAAACATTTGCACCAATACAAAACTTGTAAACACTTTTTATAATAAGAAGATTGAAGGCTAAGACGACAACAACGTGGTTTTAATTCCACATTAGGTTTCCACTTGAAAAATCCTAGTGTTCATGTGTGGTGCTTATGTGTGTTGATTTATTCTATTCTTATTGCATCTATTTACTGCTTAGTAAATGCATCACACTCTGATTTAATACAATGAAATAGTTGTTTATCAAAGTTAATTATCTATACGCTGGTTTCATTCTTTATAGGAGTGGACATATGCTGGTTGGTTTCTATAAAATAACGTATACAGTTTGAAAAATAAAATCATTATTGTGAAATTTTAAATATTGATTCACTCCCCCCTCTCAATATTTTTCCCAACAATTGGTATCAGAGCAAGTCCTTTAGAAGAAGCTTGATCGCTTGAAGGAAGATTTCTCAATATGAGCAATCATGAGGGAATGGGATATATCAGATCACCAATCTTCAACGAAAATAATTTAACATATTGGAAGGCAAGAACCAGAGCCTATATTTAGTCACTTCAAGTTGATTTTTGGGAAATTGTGGAAGGAGGACACTAATATCCAACAACAGTCCCCACAGATCCAGTAGAAAATAAAGCATATGAAACCAATGCCAAAGCCATCAATGCATTATTGGGAAGTCTATCAGAATTCGAATTCGTGAAAGTCATGCAGCTGAACACAGCCAAAGAAATATGGGATAAAATCATTCAGAGCTACAAAGGAGACTCCCAGGTAAAATGTGCTAAGCATAGTGATGAAAGTATTGCTAGTTACTTTTTACGATTAGATGAGATTGTAAATCGTATGAATAATCTAGGTGAAGAAATAAAGGAGGCTACTATAGTAGAGAAAATTTTAAGATCTCTATCTTTTAAATATGAGTCAAAAGTATCTTCCATTCAAGAGAAGCAGGATCTACAATATGTCACTGTTATTCAACTACATGGAATTTTAATTGCCTTTGAAATGAGGAAAGGAGGTCCATAAAAAATTAGAGAAGCTGCTTTCAAAGCCTCTACAAAGGGAAAAGAAAAGGAAGATCTCAAGGAATCAAGATGTATATCAGAAGAAGAGGAGGTAAACTTTTTGAAGTAACTTCAACTCGGTACCGAATGATCCAAGTGGCTCTAGGGACACACAAAAGACAAAGAAGGCTTATGGAAGCTCAAAATTCAAAGTGATCAGAATGCTTTCGAACCAGGGCTAGAGTGTAAATCTCGTCATTCTGATCGTGGTGGTGTGAACAGTTTGTCAAACTGAGTCCATATGCGAAAGTTAGGAGCAGTCAAAGTTTAGCGTTGACTTGGGTGACTGGGTAGGCTTAAGAAGGTAGCAATTTGGACAAAATCTAGCCACCGGATTCCGGCCAACCTAGGCCAGATTCCAGGAGAATTTGTGGCCTGATTAATTTGTCTCCTTCAGTCATTTTTCAAATTTTAAAAAATGGCTAATTTTTTTTAAATAACAAAAAATATATATATTTTTGGGGTGGCAGGCCACAAACCCCGCCACCCCCTCAATATCCAATGTATAAAAAAATAATTAATTATGGGCTGATGAGCCATGACCCCCGCCAGCCCTCCCTCAACCACTGTAACCAAATATTTGAATAAGGGGTGGACGACCATGACCCCGCCACCCCCGGAGCTCCACTCAACAACATCATTCAACATAAGTGGGGGTGTGGGCTGTCAACCTCGCCGCCCCTAGAACCTCTCCACCTCACTACGCAGATGTCGACGGGAACTTTTGGGAATGAGCCATTGGACCGGTGGACCTGCCCCCATTTCAACTGTTATGTTATATAAAAAGGAGGGGCGGGATTTGATCCCCCGACCCCTCCTCAACCAATTTTCATTTTTAACCATTGCACCAAACAATTTTTTTTTATAACTCTGCCAAAAAATTTATATAAGACCTCATTTGTTAGTGCACCTAGTAGCATGGAGGAGCCAAGAGCGCGCAAGGAAATCGAGGCAATTTTTAATTAATTTATTTTCAGGTGGAACCATGAGCCCAAAGAAGAGGCACGGGGAATGATGAATGATGATTAGGGGAAAATCTCATGAGGGTGAAATTTTTGCAGTGTCCAAATTGGACAAACTTTATGTCGATCCTACACCTCTCGACGACATGAACCCAATGGTGAAGTCAGTTTCTTGATCTGAGAAGAAGATTTTCAGAGGACTCGGAGGGGGGAATCTTTGAGGAATCTAGGGGGAATCTAAAAGATTCCTTAAGCCCCAAATTTCCACTTTCTCAGAATTTAGAAATTTGATAGTCGATTTTGCACTATTCGACGCCACAAATTTGATGGTGCATTCATATTTTCCATTTACTCATTTCATTTTTCAGCCACTTTTTAAAGTGGAGTGCAGGTGTCAGCATTCATGTGCGAGCAGTCATTTCCATGCAATTCGACGTCGTGAGATAGATGGTACGAACAACTTCAACAACTTGACATCCTTTTCTTCAGATGGCCCTAGGATGTGAGGTATATGCAGTGTGTTCATGTACTTCTTTTTCTATGAGATGCATTGTGTTGCATAGATCCTTGTTTGATGTTTGATGTGGGATCCTATTTTCTTACTTGCTTCATGATTCCTGCTTGATGTGATGTGGAATAATTTGTGGGATGTACTTTTTGTCATGATTCGTCATGTTTTGTTTGAGATCCCATTTTTCTTTATGTTGATGGGATACTCATGTGTTGCCATGTATGATTGCATTGAAATCCCTTTATGCCATGTTGGCGGGATGTTCATTATCATCATGCATGAGCTTATGTCATACTGATAGGAGTCCTTTTTTACTAAGAGTTCCTATAGTGGAACATCTCTTGGAGCCACTCCTGCGTGAGGGAATTGTCCTTGTAAGACAGCGACGTCACCTCTTATGTACATCATCATTATTGATAGCACTTAATGTAGTAGCCTACACCATCTTGACATCGGGGGCTGGAGACGTAGTCCCTCCTAGACGAACTTCATTATCAACATCTAGTTATTTTATGTTGCTAATGATTGTCATGTTCCTTCTTCTTTACAACATGCATATATGTCCCTTTATGCTATTTTAAATGAAATTACAATCACATCATGAAAGCAAAATATCTTGGTTAAATCTTGGAGTTGAGTCAACTCGGATCAACGAAAGATTCAAAGGTAAGCTTCCCTTCAAATGTTTTTCTTGTGATAGAGTTGGTCATTATGCTGCCAAATTTCCTCATAAAGATAACCATGACTAAGGAAAGGATTCTGCAAAAGGTAATAGGAAACAATTTATTAATAGAAGAAGTTATTATACTCATGAAGATATTGATGGCCTGTCTAATAGTGATGAAGGTGAATCTGAACAAGATACTAAAATACTCATGGATTATGAAAATGATGAGTTTATGGATTCCTTAGAAGAAGATTATTTTTTTGAAGAAATCGCTGAACTTAAAATTTGTTTGGAAGAAAAAAATATGGTCATAGACACTTTGACACATCAACTCAATGAAAGGGAAAAGCACAGTGAAAAATTAGAATGTGAATTAGTGGGTCTAAGAAAAGAACTTGAAGACAAAATCTTTGAATCCTATATTTGCTAAAGGATGAGAAACCTTAGATGAAATCATCAAGGTTCAACGTTCTCCTCTTATAAATACTAGGCTTCGATACACTGGAGAAACAACCCAACCAGAAAATCCTTTAGCCATCACCAGAAGTTATCTTGATGCAACAAAAACCATTGAACAATGCGTCAATCCTCAACAAAAGCTTAAAGGTACTTCCCAGGTAAATCATGTTCATTTTACTCCAAAGGTGAATATCAATAGAAGAACCAACCAAAAGTTGAACAATACCAAGAGAGTTTATGATTGCAGAAGCATCTTCTTTAATGGACAATGTTTTTCATGCCATAACTTTGGTCATAAGGTTGCTCAATGTGTTGCTTACAACACTATCATGACTAGAGAAGTAAGAAAACAAAGGAGTGTAACCAGAATCAAGAAGAGCTATTATAATAATTTTTCTCCTCTTGAAGATAAAATTGAATGTTCACCTCTTATGTACATCATCACTATTGACAACACTTGATGCAACAACCTACACCATCTTGACACCGGGGCCCAAAGACGTAGTACCTCTTGGACGAACTTCGTTATCAATGTCTGGTTATTTTATGTTGTTGATGATTGTCATGTTCCTTCTTCTTTACAACATGCATATCTATCCCTTTATGCTATTTTAAATGCAATTACAATCACATCACAAAAGCAAAAGATCTTGGTTAAATCCCGGAGTTGAGTAAACTCAGATCGAGTTTGGTATTGGAGTAGTCTTTGCGTGGATGTGAATTGCAACCGTGAACAATGGAATGTGCAGCAACAGAGGATGAAAAAGTGATGTACGAGACCATGCTCAAAATTTCCAAAAGGGTGGAAATAATGTATGAAGCTCTACAAAAAGAGACAGAGGAAAAGGAGCGATTGCAGATTAAGTTGCGAGCCACGGAAGAGGCCCTGGAAGAACTGAAGCACAACAAACAAAATCTTCAAACAGAGAACGTTGAATTGAAGATGCTTCTACAAGAAGAAAAAGAGGAGAAACATATTTTGGTACAACAGCTGCAAGCTAAGGATGAGGCCTTGGAAAAGCTGCAACATGACCCATGTGAGGTAAAAAGTAATTCTCTGAATTCACATTTGTGTCCTGATGATGATTTCGCTGTTTTTGAAAATCATACCACACGAATTGGCTCCAAACTGTTGAAGAGAATGGGGTATGAAGGAAAATGCTTGGGCATTAATGGCCAAGGCATTTTCAACCCCATCAAAGTAGAAGAATTACCCCGTCAGGCAGGACTTGGGTATGTCAGAAAGGAAGTTGGGGAATGCGCTGAGATAGCTAGCGAACCACCAACAACAGATGATGAGAAGCCCTCATCGACAGAGGAGGTAAAAGATGTTGATTTCCTTTCAGTTTCATCTTCACATAGTATGATTTTTGTTGGAGATGTGGAGATCCCAATTATAGGGAAAAACATGAGGCTCCTTACCAGGACGAGGCACGAGGAGGAAAAAGAACTTGGTGTTAATAACCAAGACATAACTCAACCATTGGAGGTTGAGCAGAGACCTCAATTTGGAGGCTTGGGATACATCGAAGGAGAATGGTCAAAGGTGTTAGATTCTTCTGAGATACCATCGAAATCGTCTAGGAAAGAGAATGATGGAAAAACATCCCCATCATCCCATGGCAATTTCCATTGCAGGGAAAGAGCTAAGGCAAGCTCTCATCACCATAGTGACATTAGAGACAATAAGGAAAGGTATAACTAGTTTCGATATTCGAATGTTCATTTCAATTATAATCATGTTGTTAGACATGAATGCAAACCATGGAATCGAAAAACATGTACCTTTTGTGGATTACATAACCAGACATTTTCTAAGTGTTGGAAAAGAATGGTAGCACACAAAAGGATGACGCATGAAAGACCCTCTCAACAGTAGTAAAGAAACATGTTAAACAGATCTGGAGGAAGAAGACCTATTACAGTCATTGCAACAGAAGTGGCCATAAAAGAGCCACTTGTTGGAGGCTCCATTCAGAGGAACACCTTAAAGACAAAGTGTCGGTGCATGAACCAGGTGAAACGATTGTTCAACAAACAAAACCACCACAGGGGGATGACCCATTCACAAAAATAAGTGAAAAATGGTTTCTAGATATGTTAGCTTGTCATGGTCGTGTTTTTGTAAATCATTTGTTGCATTTCAAAATGTAAAAGTGATGACGTGTTTCCATCACTTGTTAAGCAACAATAATGTCTGGTCTTGTTTTGAGTTGCATGATAAGTTGTGAAAGAGATGTCATGTTTCCCATCACTTGTTGAAGCAACAATGATATGTTGGCCTTGTTTTCATAGCTGGGGTATTGTGTCCATTTCGATGTAAACTTGATCATTGAGTATGTGTTATAAACTCGTGGCAAGTATGGGATGCTTGGGTCGTTAGTTGGTCATGTGAATTAAGCATGTAATTTGCAAAAACAATGTACTACAGGTTACAGAGGTTGCAGGTGTCGGCTCATCGTTTAAGGCTCCGAAGAACAAAGGTGAAGGAGATGGAAGCGAGACCTTTTCAGAACGCTGGTGATGCAAATGAGGTACAGAGAATTTGCAGATTATTTTTCATGCTTTTGGAGGGCCAAAATCTCTTCAGTGGGGAGGATTGATCCAGGTGGCTCCAGGGACACACACAGGACAAAGAGGGCTTATGGAAGCTCAATCAAAGTGATTAGAATGTTTTCAAACCAGAACCAGAGCGTAGATCTCATTGTCCTAATCATAGTGGTGTGCACAGTTTATAAAACCGAGTCCATATGCGAAAGTTAGGAGCAATCAAAGTTTAGGGTTGACTTGGGTGACTGGGCAGGCTTAAGAAGGCAGCAATTTGGACAAAATCCAGCCACCGGATTCTGGCCAACTTGGGACAGATTCTAGGTGAATTTGTGGCTTGATTAATTTGTCTCCTTCTGTCATTTTTCAAATTTTCAAAAATGGCTAATTGTTTTTAAATAACAAAAAAAATATATTTTTGGGGTGGCGGGCCACCAACCCCGACACCCCCTCAATATCCAATGTATATAAAAAAATTAATTATGGGTTGATGGGCCATGACCCCCGCTGGTCCTCCCTCAACCACCATAACCAAGTATTTTTATAAGGGGTGGGCAGCATGACCCCGCCACCCCCAGAGCTCCACTCAACAACACTATTCAACATAAGTGGGGGTGCAGGTTGTCAACCCCGCCGCCCCCGGCACCTCTCCACCTCACTACGTAGATACCGACAGGAAGTTTGGGGAGTAGGCCACCAGACCAGCGGACCCACCCCCTTTTCAACTATTATGTTATATAAAAAGAAGGGCCGGGATTTGATCCCATGACCCATCCTCAGTCAATTTTCATTTTTAACCATTACACCAAACGATTTTTTTTTATAACTCCGCCCAAAAATTTATATAAAATCTCATTTGTCAGTGCGCCCAGTAGCATGGAGGAGCCTAGAGAGTGCATGAAAATCGAGGCAATTTTTAATTAATTTATTTGCAGGTGGAACCATGAGCCCAGAGAAGAGGTAGGCAGAACCATGATTGGGTGAAATTCTCAGGAGGGTGAAATTTTTGTAGTGTCCAAATTGGAAAAACTTTATGTCGATCCTACACCTCTCAAGGACACGAACCCAATGGCGCAGTCAGTTTCCTGATCTGAGCAACAGATTTTATAGGACTCAGAGGAGGGAATCTTTGAGGAATCTAGGGGGAATCTAAAATATTCATTAAGCCCTAGATTTCCACTTTCTTAGAATTCAGAAATTTGACAGTCAATTTTGCACTATTCGATGCCAGAATCTGATGGTGCATTCAGATTTTTCATTTGATCATTTTATTTTTAGGTCACTTTTCAAAGTGAGTGCAGGTGTTAGCATTCATGTGCGAGCAGTCATTTCCATGCGATTCGATGCCGTGAGATAGATGGTATGAATAGCTTCAGTAGCTTGACATCCTTTTCTTTAGATGGTTGTGGGATGTGAGGTATAAGCAGTGTGTTAATGTACTTCTTTTTCTATGAGATGCATTGTGCTGCATAGATCCTTGTTTGATGTTTAACGTGGGATCTTGTTTTCTTACTTGCTTCATGATTCCTGCTTGATGTGATGCAAAATCATTTGTGGGATGTACTTGTTGTCATGATTCGTCATGTTTTGTTTGAGATCCCTTTGTTGTTATGTTGATGGGATACTCATGTGTTGCCATGTATGATTGCATTGAAATCCCTTTATGCCATGTTGGCGAGACATTCATTATCATCGTGCATGAGTTTATGTCATATTGGTAGGAGTCATTTTTTACTGAGAGTTCCTATAACAGAACACTTCTTGGAGTCACTCTTGCGTGAGGGCATTTTCCTTGTATGATAGTGACATCACCTCCTATGTACATCATCACTATTGACAGCACTTAATGCAGTGGCCTACACCATCTTGACACCAGGGTCTGGAGACGTAGTCCCTCTTGGACGAACTTCGTTATCAACATCTGGTTATTTTATGTTGCTGATGATTGTCATGTTCCTTCTTCTTTATAGCATGCATATCTATCCCTTTATGCTATTTTAAATGCAATTACAATCACATCACGAAAACAAAATATCTTGGTTAAATCTTGGAGTTGAGTTAACTTGGATCAACAAAAGATTCAAAGGTAAGCTTCCCTTCAAATTTTTTTCTTGTGATAAAGTTGGTCATTATGTTGCCAAATTTCCTCATAAAGATAACCATGACTAAGGAAAGGATTTTGCAAAAGGTAATAGGAAACAATTTATGAATATAAGAAGTTATTATACTCATGAAGATAGTGACGGCCTGTCTAATAGTGATGAAGGTGAATCTGAACAAGATATTAAAATAATCATGGATTATGAAAGTGATGAGTTTATGGATTCCTTAGAAGAAGAAGATTTTTTGAAGAAATCACTCAACTTAAAATCTGGTTGGAAGAAAAGAATATGGTCATAGACACTTTGACACATCAACTCAATGAAAGGGAAAAGCACAACGAAAAATTAGAATGTGAAGTAGTGGGTCTAAGAAAAGAACTTTAAGACAAAATCTTTGAATCGTAGATTTGCTAAAGGATGAGAAACCTTAGATGAAATCATCAAGGTTTAACGTTCTCCTCTTATAAAGACTAGGCTTGGATACACTGGAGAAACATCCCAACCAGAAAAGCCTTTAGCCATCACCAAAAGCTATCTTGATGCAGCAAAAACCATTGAACAATGTGTCAATCCTTAGAAAAAGCTTAAAGGTACTTCCCAGGTAAATCATGTTCATTTTACTCCAAAGGTGAACATCAATAGAAGAGCCAACCAAAAGTTGAACAATACCAAGAGAGTTAATGATCACAGAAACGTCTTCTTTAATGGACAATGTTTTTCATGCCATAACTTTGGTCATAAGGCTACTCAATGTGTTGCTTACAACACTATCATGACTAGAGAAGCAAGAAAACAAAGGTGCATAACCAAAATCAAGAAGAGATCTTATAATAAGTTTTCTCCTCTTGAAGATGAAATTGAATGTTCATTTTGCAACTCCAAAGTATGGAAAAAGAAGGAACTGCAGTCAGAAAGATGTGGCATAGCTCCGTTTGCAGAAGGACAAGAAAATTAGTGGTACATTGATAACGGATGCTCAAAACACATGACACGTGAGAAAGATAAACTCATTTCATACAATTATTTAGAAAAGGAAAATAATGTCTCTTTTGGAAATGACACTCCTGCTTTCATTAAGGATAAAGGTTCTACTTATCTAAAAGAAAAGGTTAAAGCTGGAAATGCTATGTATGTTGATGGTTTAAAGCATAACCTATTGAGTGTTAGTCAAATGTGTGATCAAGGAAATTAAGTTGTGTTTCGATCAAAAGAACGTGTGGTTCATGAGCTTGACAAAGGAAAGACCATAATCAAAGGTACAAGAACTCCAAGCAATATATATCTATATCTATATCTATATCTATATATATATATATATATATATATATATATATATATATATATATATATATATATATATATATATATATATATATATATATATATATATATATATATATATATATATATATGCTAAAAGGAGGTTAAGAACAATGCTATCTAAGAAAAACATAAGAGAACTAGTTATGGCACAAAAGATTGGGGCATCTAAGCTTTTCTCAAATAATAAAATCATGTAGGCTCAAGCCGGTTCGTGATCTTCCAGATATCATCATCCCAGAAAATACCATCTGCAAACCATGTCAATTGAGTAAGCAAACTAGAGTTCAATTCAATGCAAAAGAAGGATCAAAAAGTAAGTCTCTTAAACTCATTTATTCTGATTTGTGTGGACCAACAAGCAAAATGTCACCCTGTGGAGAAGAATACTAAATTTTTTTCATTGATGATTTTTCTAGAATGTGGTGGATTGGTTTACTAAAACATAAAGATGAAGCATTTGAAAAGTTTAAAGTTTTCAAAGCTTTAGTTGAAAATGAATTATATCTAAAAATCAAATTTCTCAGATCTGATCGGGGAGGAGAATTCATATCAGATGAATTTTTTGAACAACATGGAATAAAGAGATAGTTCTCTGTTGCCAAAACTCCTCAACAATATGGCCTCAGGGAAAGAATGAATATAATATTTCAACAAATAGATCAAGCTATGCTTGATGAGTCTGGAACTCCTGAAACCTTATGGGGTGAAGCTGCACATACTGTAGTAAATATTCTCAACAAATCTCATGTACGTGTAAATAGTGATCAAACTCCATATGAACTTTGGTATGGTAAGCCTCCTACTATAAAACACTTCAGAGTTTTTGGAAGCAAATGTTTTATCAAAAACACTGATGAGAAACTTGGTAAGTTTGAACCCAGAGTAGACAAAGGAATATTTCTTGGTTATTCATCTAGAAGTAAAGGATACAAATGTTATAATAAGAGACTTCGAAAAATTGTTGAATGCATTGATGTTGTAATCGATGAAGCATGCAGAAATCTGAAACAAGTGACATAAAGAAAAGAAGATGATGATGAAGATAGTGAATGATTTCCCGTATAAAATCGAAATGGTATAGAGGAAGAAACCAATGAAGCATCAAAAGAAGAAACATTTGACATGGAAAAGGCTCCATCCAGGCATGTTCAAAAGAATCATCCAGAATCTCAAATTCTAGGAGAAAAAGGGTCTGGAGTACAAACAAGAAGAACTCTTGTAGGATATTCTAGTTATCTAGCCTTATTATCCTCCATAGAACCACAAAATGTAAATGAAGCTAGCAAAGATGAATGTTGGGTTAAGGCCATGGATGAAGAACTTGACCAAATTGAAAAGAATGATACTTGGGAATTAGTTCCTAGACCTCATGATAGAAATGTTATAGGAACAAAATGGATATTCAAGAATAAGTTGAATGAAAATGGAGAGGTTATTAGGAATAAAGCAAGGCTTGTTTGTAAAGGGTATGCTCAACAAGAAGGTATAGAATTTGAAGAAAACTTTGCACCTATTGTTAGACTTGAAGCCATAAGAATGTTTCTTGCTCTTTCAAGTTTTTGAAAATTCAAAGTTTATCAAATGGATGTAAAATCTGCATTTCTTAATGGAGATTTAGAAGAAGAAGTATACGTTGAACAACCAGAAGGATTCATTCTGGGAAATGATGCAAATCTTGTATGAAAACTAAAAAAGGCTTTATATGGATTGAAACAAGCTCCGAGGGCATGGTATTTTCGTCTTGACAAATATCTTCAACAACAAAGTTTCACAAAAGGATCTATAGACAAAAACTTATATACAAAAATTGAGAATGATAAATTGCTAATTATTGTTGTTTATGTTGATGATATCATCTTTGGCACTAATGAAGAATCTATGAATCAAAACCTTGCTTCTATTATGCAACAATAATTGGAAATATCTTTACTTGGAGAACTAACTTATTTTCTTGGTCTACAAGTGGAACAAACAAAAGATGGAATCTTTCTTTCACAAACTAAATATCTGAAGCAGATTCTAAATAAGTACGGAATGGAATATTCCAAACCAGTATGTACTTGAATCTTAACAGGATGTAGTCTCAGTTCTAATGATGATTATCCTACAACGAATCAACCAGCATACATATCTATGATTGGAAGTCTACTTTATCTAACAGGTACTAGACCAAATATCATGCATGCGGTAGGAATTATTAGAAGATTCCAAGCCAATCCAAAGGAATCACATCTCCAGGCATTAAAAAGAATATTCAAATATCTCCAAGGAACTCAAGACTTCAGTCTATGGTATCCTACAAATAAATATCTCACTCTTCATGCATATACAGATGCAGATTGGGATGGAAATGTTGATGACCAAAAAAGCAATAGTGGAGGTGCATTCTATATGGGATCACAATTAGTATCTTGGTTCAGCAAGAAGCAAAGTTCCATTGTCTTATCTACAACTGAAGTAGAATATGTGGTTGTTGCATCTTACTGGACACAACTATTCTAGATGATGAAAACATTACAACATATTCAAATCACATGTTCTCCACTCATCTCCATTCTATGTGATAATACAAGTGCTATTAGTATTTCAAAAAATCCAGTCATGCACTTGAAGACTAAGCACATACCCATTAAGTACCACTTTCTACGAGAACAAGTGCTTGAACAAAAGATTAAATTGGAGTATGTTCCCTCCAAAGGGAAGGTTGCTGATATTTTTACCAAACCTATTGCCAGAGAAGAATTTGAATATCTCAGACAAAAGCTGAGAGTTGTTTCTACCTCATCCTGCTATTAAAACCAAAAACCAGTTTTCATAGGAATGTTTCCTATACGCAGATTTCATGAAGAAGAGTCGCGTGTGTATGCAAGTTTCTGTGTCGGTAGTAGCGTATGTGTTTTCTGATAGAAAAACAGTGGGTCATACTCTTAGTCAGTTTCTAACATACGTTTCGAGTCCGATGTTGATGGATACAGTTTGCTGATATGATTTTCTCATTAATGAAGATGCCTTAATGAATGAATTGTTGACAATGCATTGGTAGCATAGGTTTAGGGGGAGCTTTAGCCTTCAAAACATTATGCATTATTGGCATCATGGTTTTTGAATTTAGCTATGGTCACAGTTATTAATATCATTTATTGTAAAGGTCATGTAAAGACCTATGGTATAATAATATGTCTATTTCTTTCATAGTCTATTACGAATGAGTTCTTTTGGACATATGATGTAATTTGTACCCCCATTATGCATGGGAAGGATGATGTAATAATTGCAATTTTCAGTCATGTATGAACATTTTGTATATCCCCACTTGGTTGGGTGATTGATGTATGTATAAGTCATTGGTGATAGGAAGGTCATACTCACATAGTTGAGTTATAGAGTCTTGTAATTCTTTTAAAAAATATTTATGGAGACTCTGTGTTAGTGTCAGTCTTTCCAACCTTCCTCCAGTGATCAAATATGCTCTTACAAAGTGGTCTCAGAGTGTCAAGGTCAAATTTTGTCATTTCAAAGAGTCTTCAAGCAAAATTTGGTCACTAGGCATTAGGTCTAGGGTTTGCTTTCACTCCTTTCAAAATTGCCCAAATGTCAGTCTATTTCACTATTCAGCTGAGTTTATCATCATTCATAGGGTTTTCATTATCATGTCAGTGTCTAATGAGTCATTTTACACCTTGTTCATGCTTCAGTTGCACCTAGGCAAGGTCATTTCCCTCTTCTAGGGTTTTGAAGGCAATTTCTCTTGGACGGTCAAATCATCGGCAAAACTTGTATCCTGATGTTCATACACCTTCCCCTATCTTTAAATTACCTTATCAAATGCTTCCCATCACTGAGATTCCCCAAATTCCTCATTTTTCCACAAACCCTAGTTTCTTGCTACAACTTGGCAATTTTCTAGGTTGGGCCTGTGTTTTGCCCTTTTGGACCCCTTCCCCTCGCTATATATCTGAGATTCCACTTTCCCCTGCTTCCTAACATCCCTCCCTACTTCCAAAAATTTCCCCAAGAATTTAGAAGCCTCTTATCCCCTTCATTTCGCTTCATTTCGACAAAATCCCTTGTTCCACACATCGGGATAAGTTTCACTCAAAAGATGTTTCAGAGAAATAAAAGATGAATTTTGGAAAACTGAGAGAGGTTTTTGTCCAAAACATACCAAGTAAGAAAAACCTCCTTCAAATTTTACACAGGTGTCATGGTTTTAGAGAAATGTCAAAAATGTAGTTGCCTCAGTAGAATCGAATGCACCTCTGAAGTGACCTTGGAAAATCAAGTTTTCTCCAAGCTTGGTTGGCCAAATTACTTTCTTGATACGCCAAATGATAACTAGACACAAATATATTTCCAATGAGCTATCATGAGCACAATTTGGAGTTGAGGAAGGCATTCAAAAGTTGACTGTAACAACACTCTGCCTTGAGGCAGCCTCATTTGGCACATTTTGACCAGTCTTGGGAGATTTCATTTTTGATAGGGAAAATGAACTCCAAATTAAAAAATTCTAGTTGTGTTGGAAATTAGACTTAGAGACCTTTCCAACGAGCTATCTTGCGCCCAATTTCAACTCCGGGAAGGCCTCCAAAAGCCTCCTGCAAAATGAACTATGTTGTTGAGGGCGCGCTACGCGTCAGGAAGGGCGCGCTACACGTCAGGAAGCTTTTCTCAGTGTTATTTTGCACGTGTGCTACGCATTAGAGGGGCGCTACGTGTTGGGAAAGGTGCGCTACGCATTGGGAAAGGCGCGCTACGCGTTGGGTTTTCTACTCAACGGACTGCCAGCAAGCCATCAAATCGATTTTTATCTCAAGCACATTGCAGGTAGGCCTCTCCTTCATGGTTAGATTTGGTTTTGCAAGATGAAAGAGAAAATTAATATGTTCAAATGCTATGAAAATGATAAATCAAAACCCTACATTGTTGTGGAAAATTTAAAGTCTCAATGGTACTAGGGTTTCAAATTTCTCTTGCTGTCCAAGGTTGCCCATTTGTAATCCTTTTTTTCCCTCATTTTCATCACCTTTCTCCTTCAAATTTTCCCATGAAATTTCATAATTCTCCTCTCTAAAATTCCTAAAACATACTTAAATTCCCAAACCCTACTTCACTTTAAAATCCCATAATTTTGTGATTTCCCATGCTTTCTTTCCCTAAATTCCTTCTTTATGTTTATTGTCCCTAATTCCCTCATGTTCCCCTATCCCTAACAATTCCCTTGTATTTATGTCCCCTTGGTAACAGCATTTGAAAAGTCATACAGCAGTTTCACATATCAGCATTCATCCAAGGCAGTCGTGCAACAACAGTTATGTCATCCGGTCATTCATCCGATTATGAAGTGGAAACCCAAAGTGACTCACCCTTGGAAGGACATGCACTCATGAGGCTTCATAGAGGTGGCAGAAATATCATTACTTGTCCCGAAACTTGGTGTACAAAGCGAGAATCGGAAGTTTGAAAGCAAAGGTAAAGAGAGCTTCAAGGAGGAAAAAAGTGGATGAAGGACTCTAGATATTGGCTGAGGCATCCTTGGCTCATCATTTCCCTTGATGAAGAACCTACAGTCCAAATTTCAAGAAATTTTTGACATTTTGGAATTTTTGCACTAAAAAACAGGGTTTTGCCCTCAACGCGTAGCGCACCGCGCGCTACCCTTAAGTTGGGGAGGTCCATTTCATGAAAAATCAGTATTTTTGGATTTGTCATGACAAATTACACTTGCTCAGCCACTGCCAAGACATTTCATGGAGATTTGAGCCCCCAAAAGGTCAAAAAACAAGCAAAAAATGACTTTCTGCCACTTTTTGGACACACAAGAAGCAGTCTTGGGAGATTGCAATTTTGGAGGGGCAAATGGCCACCAAATTGAGAAATTCCACTTGGGATAGAGAGTAGACATCTAGAACTTTCCAACAAGCCCACTTTTGCCTCATTTGGATGCCGGGAAGTGCCCCAAAAGTGGGCTGAAAGGCGCGCTACGCGTTGAGAAATGGCGCGCTACGCGTCAGGGAAATTTGCCAGTTTTGCACCTTCAGCTCAGGAAACGCAGCATTTGACCAGTTTTGACTTTTTGGTGGGATTTTTCATCCTCCTTGATGTAATTGATGTAATTTCATGTTGACATGACACTTTTTTACCTATTCTAGAAGATTCATTCATAAAATAGCAAAAAATTAATGAATGAATTGGTTTCCTAGCTTATAGAGGCAAGTTGTTTTGATTGCCTAGATTGTAGTGCTCAGTTAGAATTGGTTGAAACAACTCCTAGGATGATGAGCTCGACCCCTAGAGGCTTGGGAATGGGTTGGCATGGTCTATATTATGTATTTTCTCAATCATTCAGGGGTTGGAGAGGTTGGACTCTTGAGGGATAAGCTTACACTGTATTACTCTTTGTATCTCTGCAATTTTGGCAAAGGAAAGACCAGGGTTTTGTAGCACTATTTGGGATTCCTGTGGTGATTTGTGTTGATGGTGTGTTTCTCTCATGTACTTGTAAGTTTTTTATGTGTATCATTTTCCAACTCTTCTCTTCTGCAAATTAAGTAAATGAAGTGTTAAGGTAGAATTCATGGTTTCTATGCTCTGCCTTTAAGTTTGCTTAATATCTATGTTTTCATTTGTTTAAGGAGAACTCCTGATGGTTTCTCGCTCTCCTTAGCTCCTCACCAGTCATACCTATCCATTCACTTCCTTCAAAGGCATCAAGACAATCTCATACCTTGCCCCAAAAAGACCTCTGCAAAAACTGTGTCTCATCCCCGCACCCAAAATTGCCGTGCTCTGTTTTCCAACAAAACCCTAAAAATTTGAAATCAATCTTTCTCTATCAGTTTAATAGCCTAAAATCAGTGTTCTTTATTGGTCATCTCAGCCCTTTGAAGACCTTTTGCCGAGATAGACCCGGAGAGAGCCCTCTCCTGTCCTCGTAGGGCTAGCTACGAGGCTAAGTGGTTTGATGTTGCCTTGGATTATGCCTTCCTCAGCCTGAGGCAAATTCAAGCACTAACACTCTGCATGTGCTCAGGGGGAGCATGGAGAGTATAGTGCATCTCAACATGTACTAAGGGGGAGAATATCTTGGTCCGCCCTTTTCCCTTGATGTCAAAGGGGGAGAGTATCTTGTTGTTGCTTGATATATCTAACAGGTTCTATAACTTGAAGTGATAAACACCAATATGGTTGCCATCAAGTCCAAAGGGGGAGATTGTTGGCATTATGATACATGTGTTGTCCTTGATGGCAACCCACATACAGGTCAGTTCAGAATTGATAAAGGGAAACTCACAATGTAACAGGTTTATTTAGAGGTAACAAAGTAATGGTATATAAGAACAGGATGATGGGTCAGAGGATTACATATCAGAATCAAGAAATTAAGGAAAGAGAATGGTTTAAATTGTATACATTGTTTACCCTAGTCCAAGTAGCATATACACACAGGTACACAACATCAAAGAAGTGTATACATATGCACATAGTTTCACAAAAGGAAAGGTGCATATGGGATGGAAAATTAACGTTAAAGAATACTAAGGGTCCATACCATGGTATTAGCCCACAATATTGAGTGCAATAACAATTACTTGATCCCGTCTAAGAATACCATAGGTCCTAACTGTGGTTTTGGTGCATGGTATTGACAAAGGCTCTAGTATATGAGGAGAAGATCAAAGGGATATGTGTGCAAGTGAATGGGTTTTTCATGAATACTTCTATCTGAAGTATATTTTGTGTTGTAAGGGCTATGGTTATGATATACATCTGAAATATCTTGTGCACCCTTGGATACAATGTTGGATCGGGATCATGAGACCTGAAATGAGTTATCATTGTATGATTTGATAATGGATAGTCTAGATCAGTTTGCTAACTCATGTTTTATCCTTTATATAAGATCTGGGTATATTTTAAGTTTAGAATAGCTGCAAAGTTATAAGTTATTATTTTCATATCTATACATTGGTTCGCCTTGGTGAAGGCGCGTATACATGCTAGTTCAACACTTCCAAGTAGTGTATGCAGAAGAAAAGCTTGTTGTTTAGAGATGACTGATCTATCTAATCAATGTTGTTGTTTTACTGTTATTTCTCAGTGATGTCTTCATTAGATCTGAAAGTAAAATTGATTGTATAAGTATATTGAGTTTGGTTGATTGATTGATTGAGTAAGAAGGGTGATCTTTGCTGCTATCTGTTTAGAACTCTGTAATATGATAGTAGATCTTCAGAATGTCTCTCGTTAGTACAATTTTTGGTTAAGAAGTTTGATGATTTAGTATCTTTAGAGGTATATGCAGGTTGGGTTACACAAAGTAGCATATACATGCAGGTTGGCTTCATTGAAGTAGTGTATACATTCTGACATATGATTTTTGAGGTTGGAGTTGGTTCTAGTTGTTGATGTAGTGTTTTGGGTTCAACTTTGTGTTCTGGTGACAGTGATCTGATTATTCATATTGACTGATTGTTGATAGATATAGTTGTATTTGATGGTTTTGTTGTAGTGGTGATTGATTTTGAGCTTCAATGTTACTGATGGGTCCAGTATGGAAATTTGATGAAACGTGGCCTACATATTGTGTTGTTGTGTACAAGGAGTATCCAGTTTGAAAATTTATGAAACATGGTCCCTGGAGGAAGAGTGAAGGTAGTAGCCTTCTTTAGTCTGACACCTATGTATTAGTCAACATATCAGCCAGTAGAAGAGATAGGGGGTTGGAGCTCCCTTCCAGTAGAACCTAGAAAACAAGTGAAGGTTGTAGCCTTCAGGAGGTAGATGCCTGCGTACTGGAAAAGTATGCACCAATACAAAACTTGTAAATACTTTTTATAATAAGAATATTGAAGACTAAGAAGACAACATCGGTGGTTTTTTTCCCACATTGGGTTTCCACCTGAAAAATCTTGGTGTTCATGTGTGCTTCTTATGTGCGTTGATTTATTTTGTTCTTATTGCATCTATTTACTACTTAGTAAATGCATCATCACACTCTGATTTAAGACAATGAATTAGTTGTTTATCAAAGTTAATTATCTATATGCTCATTTCATTCTTTATAGGCATGGAGATACGTTGGTTCGTTTTTGTAAAATAGCATATACAGTTTGAAAAAGAAAATAATTATTGTGAAATTTTAAATACTGATTCACTCCCCCCTCTCAGTATTTTCCCCAACACAACTCTGTGGGTAGGTCTCCGTACTCTCTTGACCATACAAATGACATGCAAAGATGACCAAGAGTTTGTAAGCCTTTCTAAGTGTCTTTGTATTTTATATCTGGTTGGGTGTCATCCTAAACTTTGATGGTTCCCTTATCGAATGCTTCAAGATGTCTCTTGTCTTCGCGTTGTTGTTGGGAGTGTAGAACCGTGCATCCATCCTGGTCACCGACTGTGGCAAATGATACATCTGCTGATAATATTCTACCCTGAAAGTAGCAATATATACTCCACTGACACTTCTCAGTATCATTGTCTCAGGATTAGTGTGTGAGACAATCTAGTGGATCATGTCTACACAGGGGAAGGTGGGATACCTGCATGCAACCTTACACAATCCTGACTAATGAATGTTGGCATAGATGTGATGTTCCTCCAAATTCTCCTCAAAATTTCCTACAAATATAGTGTTGATGTCTTTACATGTGATCTTGATGTCTTTCTCAATGAACATATGTGTGTCTGCATAAATGGGCAAGCTCATAGACACTTGTTCCACCACGTCTCCAGTACTGCTTTCAATTGTGTCCTTTGATCCAGCTCTCTTGGAGGCAATGTTACCTGTACTGTTGAGAAGTTGTTCAATAGTAGGGCCTATATTCTTCATTTTGGCCTCCCCATTGGTTTCTCTGATAGGAGAGAACTCATTTTTTCTGTTTCTAGCCATGGTTTGCGTAGGTGAGATGGGTTCTTCCTCTCCTATGGGTTCCTCAAAAATTTCAGGTTGCTCACCTAGAGGGTATTCTAACTCCCCTATAGTTAGAGAGGAAAGTTTACAGTCACCAAAGAATAATGATGGTTTCTTTCTTGTAGGGGCGTGGGTTTTTGGTAGGAATTTCCCTTTACTATCCCTACTCCTTTGAGGCATGAAAGAACTAGCTCTGTTTTTATTTTTATTTTTGAAGATTTCAAATCAATAGGACTGATGCAAAAACAAAAATAAAAACAAACAACTTATAAGTAGAAACGATATCTACGTGGACACCTCCCCTACAATGGCACCAAAAAGTGATGGGCCTAGTATTGCAGCAAGGATGTTGCAACTCCCAAGATTCTCAACATAAATTATCAACTCAGGGTTCATACAAACTTAGAGGTGACAGTGATATATGCACAATAGGTCAATACCTACTCATGTCACCTTTAGTCATTGAATTATATCAAGGTATGTAGAGACCATTCCTTCAACTAACTACAAAAATAATTTGTATAAAAAGATAGAAGCCTACCCTAATTGCAAGGAAGTGAATATTATCCTAATTGTAGAAATGAAATTTCCATTCATTAGATGTAAAGAATAACTATAACTGCATGAAGGAAAAATAATACACTAGTTTCATAAACGAACCATGCTACTCTACTTGCAAACCAATAAAGTTAACACTCTACTTGCAGAATGTAAATCATTAATCTATTTGTAAATTTCTTTGAAAGAGGAAATTTAAACTACAACACATAACTAGGAAATTTGAGAGTGTAACTTTTGAAAAATAGGTCTCATCTATTTGCATTGACGAGTTTCCCTTCATATCATTGAGTGTAATATAGTTTTATCTCTAGTAGTAGGATCCTTTCTCATTGAATGAAAGAATGCTTGTTGTGATTCAAATGTGAAAAATATGCCTCCTAGTTCTAATTATTGTCTTGTACTTGCAGTGAAGGAAGGATGGGTCTAGAGTCATCCTTGGGTTTCCCCAATCATGGATTCAAAGCCTAGAGGTCATTGTTCAATCCCAAAAATTAAAAAATCGATATCTTAAAGAAAATATGTCCACATCTAGGCAATGCTACAGGACTACTACATGACAGGACTACTACATGATGTTATAGGGTACCTTATTCTGTTACACGATTGCCCTATTTTGCTATAGGATTGGGTCTGAGAGGTTTCTGAGGACAAGGAAGGTGTTTTGAAGGTGGAGGATGATGGATGAGAGTGTATGAATGTTATATACCTAGGGGGGATAATATGGGGTACAAAGGGAGGTACCCAAGGTAATAATATAATAATGGGATGGGCCATAGTAATAAATAAGGTGGTTAACCCATATCATGTAAGGGACCACAAGTAGTTTGTAATAATGTAATGGGCCCATGGTATTAGTTCGATGGTATGACAGAACCATGGTAATGACCCATGGTATTGTATGTATGAGGCCTATATAGAGGCTAGAGGCTCCACATGGAGAGATGTCAAGGAATTGTGTCAAGGATTATTGAATGAATAGGCATATGGCTTGTGGAGTGTTCTCCTTCCTGAAGGAGTGAATGTATGGTGTTGCCCTACCTTAAGGGTTTTGATATCAATAAAGTGAAGCATTTCTATATTTGGATCTTATTATTCTTGGGTTTATTTCTATTCTCATATATTTTTGGGTTAGATCTATAACAAGTGGTATCAGAGCACTTTCTTGGGCATAAGTGGAGAATTTTTTTTAATTTTTGCAGAAACTTTCAGGGGCAGCAAGTTTGCAGATCAGATCTGTACGTTTTGGGGAAAAATCTACAAAATCTAATTGCAGATCTGGATTCTTTGTAGAAAATTACCCAATTTCAAAAAAAAAATTAGCCAAATCAGAGTCCAGATGAAGGAGATATCGCTGATCTAAAAATCAGTGGTGTTGTAGATATTTTTTAGGGTAGCAAGTTTGCAGCGTAGATCTGGACGTCCTAGTGCAAGATATACAAAATCTAATTGCATATCTGGATTCTTTGTGAAAAATACCCAATTTAAAAAAAAAATCAGTCGAATCGGAGTCCGAATGAGGGAGATATCGCTGATCTAAAATCAACTCTTTTTTCAGAATTTTTGGTGACGGCGGGAGAATTGCAGTGCAGATATGAAATTCCAGTGTCTGGATCGGGATTTCTATCACATGGGTAGATGCAAAATGGTTGTTCCATTTCCAAAAACAGGTCATATTATGGGTTCTAAGCAATATTGACTAAACTGTGACATTTTAAATTTTCGCCAAGTTTTTTTGCGATGGCGGGCCTAGATCAGAGTTTGAGGGACTTGTATAAATTTGATGGCTCTTATCCAGCCAAATGGCTAGCACAAATGGAGAAAGATTTCAAATTGAATTACGTCTATGATGATGAGACTCAGCTGAGTGTGGGAAAAATGTACCTGGACAATGAAAGACGACAATGGTGGCAATGACATCAAGGTTGCTATCGAAGGCCCTTGACTTGGGAAATATTCACAAAAGCTCTTATGGACTACTTTGACCGTAAAACTAATCTTGTGGATAAGCTCACACAGATAGACACACAGCCTAGCAAAGATTTTATTTTTACAGGAAAGAAGGAAACCAAGGAACTTAAAAGGTTATTTTCTGCTAGTATCTCCTTATTGCAGGTTCATGGATTGATTCAGAAAGAGAAGATCATTGTTTCTGTAAATCCTAGTTGCAAGCATAATTTCATCAATGTTAATTTGGGAAAAAAATTGCAAATTCTAGAAAAACACATTGAAAACACACAAGTGGATAATGAGGATGTTCAAGTGTACAAGGATTTGAAGATTTCTATGGATAAGTATGTGTTGCATGGTGATTTTTATACTTCAAAGATGGATAATATGGATGTTGTTTTAGGATATTCTTGGATGGAATCTGTGGGTACTATCAATATTAATGTGTAGAAGAAATTCTTCAAGCTCTGGTATAAAAGGAAGAAAATTACATTACAGGATATTTCCATCAATAAACATGTAGAGTCCAAGGAGGTTGACGTAGAAGATGTTCCAGGGACTGACATATCAAATGATGAGCAGTTGATGGTCGACAATCAAACACAAACAGAGGTTGAAGCTGAAAAGGTTACAGGTGCTGACACATCTGATGAGGGTTCAGTGGTTGAAGTAATATTAGAAGATAAGACACCACAGTAGGCACCACAACATGCACCAGATAACAGTCAGGCTCCAGCGAGGGGTGAATTAAAGAAGAAGACACCGTGGGTTAAAACTTCAACATATCATCACCCACATCACTCCACAAGACAACCATCAAGATGGAAACCAATTAGCCACAAGGAAAACAACCCCCGCAGGACAGATAGAGAGGAGCGAAGATCCACCTACTACACATCAACATAGAAGAGCTACCACGGTCAACTTCCATCTCAAGCGAGCGAGGAAACAGCGAGACCAAGGGTTCATCTTTCTCTTGGAAGGCTAGATGCACGTGCATGGTACCAGTGGACTACTCTTTTGAGTAGATCTTATTATTTGTGTTCTTCCCATGTTTCGGGGACGAAACATGCTAAGGGGGGTGGAATGTTATATACCTAGGGGGATAATATGGGGTACAAAGGGAGGTACCCAAGGTAATAATATAATAATGGGATGGGCCATAGTAATAAATAAAGTGGTTAACCCATATCATGTAAGGGACCACAAGTAGTTTTTAATAATGTAATGGGCCCATGGTATTAGTTCAATGGTATGAGGCAACCATGGTAATGAACCATGGTATTGTATGTATGAGGCCTATAGAGGCTAGAGACTCCACATGGAGAGATGTCAAGGAATTGTGTTAAGGATTATTGAATGAACAGGAATATGGCTTGTGGACCGTTCTCCTTCCTGAAGGAGTGAATGTATGGTGTTGCCCTACCTTAAGGGTTTTGATATCAATAAAGTGAAGCATTTTTATATTTGGATCTTATTATTTTTGGGTTTATTTCTATTCTCATATATTTTTTGGGTTAGATCTATAACAATGAAGGATGCATGAGGGATTTTTTCCAAGCTTAGCACCCTTAAGAGGCCCATATTAGACAAAAATACATACCCACAGTGTCCTTCATTGTTCCTTAAAATATTATCTCAGTGGCTGAATTAGAGAGTAGTATGAGATGTCCAGGAGGATGTTGGTAATAACAAAGTGGACGTAGTATGAATGTGCCAACTCTTGAAAGTCACTCATAGTCCATGCAGACTAACTAATCAACCTCTTTTCCACTTGGGAAGAACACAAATCTAATGATCAAATTGTAGCAGAATAAATCAAAGTGCAAATATTGAGTTGAATTTTATTTCATCAAGAACTATTTTATCCTACAACATGCATCTAAATAATTTTTCAAGACACAGTGTTAAATTCTAATATGTAGAAGTAAAACATGCAAGAGAATTACAATCCAAAGCCTAGAAAATTCTAAAGAAACACAAAGTCATATTTTTGGCTTGTTGTAGACTCTTCAACCACACTTCCCACAAGAGAGGTGGTGATCAGGCCTACAACCAACATTTTTTCCAATCTTATTTAGACCTAAATAAGGAAAGAAACACAACAACTTAAACATGTATACATGGGAGGGACTAAAGCCTTTGAGTTGGGCCCAAACAAAAAAGTTTCAACCCTCCTCAGGTAACTCAGATGTATACTAACAATGAACCTTTCATTAACAAAAACTGGAGTTCAAATACATCATCTCAAAAATGGAAATAATGGTCTCAAGTATGTGGCTTTCAATGCCTCTTCCTAGCTCCAAAAGTTTGAATCCTAATGAGCCCTTGGGCCTACTTATCTATAAAAAAGTGACTGAGGGGTAGTTCCCTTGAGAGGAGGAGTGCTTCCCTCCAAAATCTCAAAATTAGTGGATCTAGTTCCCTTAGATCCTCTCATTCACTTTAGTTCCTTGGCTCCAAAGGATCTCGAGTTGTAGATGAGTGCATATGGGTGATTATAGGAATTACTTCAAGTCAAAAGAGAGTAATTATAGGGGACAAACCTCCTACATTCCCTCTAGTTGCCTCTACATCATAAATGTACCCAAAAATGCTCTCTTGCTTGCACATAAACCACATTAGGCCATGAAGTATGGAAAACACCCTTTAGTCTTCCTACTAAGCACATTATAGTCAAAAATGTAAATTAATGTGGAGAAAAGAAAGAATTTATGGGATGGAGGATAACAATATAGGCCTAAAAATATACTTATTGATGGGACCCATCAACAACTGCATGCCATGGATGGCCATCGAATCTGAAACCTGATTATGGTTCTTTTTTATATGATAAAATTCAATTGAGACATATTTTTCCACCAACAACTTAATTCGATGTATTATTGGGGGAACGAGTTGATCATCATTCTTTCCGCATTTTGTCACTTGTTTTATGATGATATTAGAGTATCGAAAGACTGATAAATGGTCAATACCTCTAGAGAGCTAGATCCAAGCCCTGCCATAGAGAATGATACGCAACCTCATTATTTGTAGCAACCCCTAAGCCCCAGGAAAATTGAGCCTCTTTTTATTCATAGAGGCAAAAGAGAACCCTTCCCACTCCTACCTCCCTGTTCTCTCATGAGATAATTATTAAATCATTATTTAACAATTATTTCTAAACTAATTTGACTTTATCGCCATAAAGTAATTAAAAATCAATTTTTATTCATTAATTACTTTAACCATTTTATAAATAAAGATGTTTGATCATTTCAAACAATATTTCCCTCTATAAAATATAATAAAGTAATCCTAACAACTAGATCTTGATTTGGTCTAACAATTTTTTATTATTTCTATAGATCTAGATCTATCCTAATATTTGGTTATAAATAGAGGGGTTTTCTCTGCATTCTACACATGGCCATTTCATCGTCCTCATTATCGTCCCTTTGATATTCGAACTCCCACTTTTGTGTTCAATCCACCAATTCCTCTTTTCCCATTACATGTTGGAGAAAGGAAGATAGTTGTAGTTGAAGCATAGGTAATCAAAGAACCCAGCCCATAGAGGGTGATTTTGTAGATCTGAGTTTACATGTTCTCCTCATCAAGTGTATTGATCACAATTATTTTTAATAAAATTATCATATTTCCATTAGGTTGTTCACATCATTTTCTGTTGTTACATGTCTCTTTATATTTTCATGGTATTTGTTGCAAGGTTTCTAATGTTAGTTTTGCTTATATAAAGAGAAATAGTAGTCATTATTCTTTGTTGTTAGGTTTATTTCTCACCAATATCTTAATTCAATAATTTTGGTAAAACTGCTAAGAATTTTCACACTAACAATTGGCTAGAAAGTTGAAGTCCCACTCTCAATCACTATCCACCTACTTCATAAGATAAGTACCTATTCATGTCACTATGTATCTCAATGCAATTTAAATTTCTAGTTCATTTGTTATATAACTTGTGTTTTTGATGAGGAAAGTGTATTCCTATGTATTATGATAATATTGATTCTTGATTGGTTCTTGTTCATGCTTGTGGTGTGAGGGGTATGTGGATACATGTTTTCACTGGTTACTTCTCTATAATGAAATGACTTGTATCATATGGCCCTGTGTTGTTGAGTTATTTAAGAGAAGTGTGCCTCTATATGTATGGCTATAATGACATGGATTTGGAAATTTTTATCGGACTACTAATGGACTGATATGCCAGTGTGTTAAGTTCCCTTAAGAATATAACACTGGTACTCCAAGGTTGTTAATATGTGTGACCTTGCCTTGAGCTTCGTAGTCATGGCCTAGACTGAGGAGGTCATGTAATCATATCCTTTTTGTATGAGAGCAGTTTGCTCTCTACTATTTATGCAACTCAGAGGGATAGCCCAATATATATATATATATATATATATATATATATATATATATATATATATATATATATATCTATTTGTGTGTGTGTGTGCATGTATGTATATATGTAAGTAAATTTATTTTAAAAATTGTAGCAAGAAAGGCTTAATTTTACTTTACCCTTAGTCAAATTGAGTAAATCAAATTTCCACATTAGAAGGACAACTTGGATGTAGTTGACTAGTGTGACATGGCTCTTGTTACTTAGTTATCTTAGTAAATGCAAGTTAGGGGATTGGAGTTCAGTTATGCATGTGTTTATTGCTAAATTTTAGCAATCTAGTTCATTTAGTTTCAGTTGTATTTAGTTAATTGACCTCTAACTATTGATAGAGTCAGTTGAAGGTAAATTGTGTAGTGGGACAATCGTCTAACTCAACGATCAATTAGTTAACTGATCAATTAGCCCAAAATAGCTAATGGATGCATGAAATTCGAATTCCTTGGTTGAAGTGGAGATGACAAGGTAGTGTAACATAATTTGTATACTATTTTGAGTGTATAGATGTTGCATGCAGTTGCGAGATCAATCCTTGCGAATTGCGCAAGAAAATACGAGGAAATTCCTATCTTTTAGGATCTAATTTTTCTCTAGAATTGTGCAAGGAAATAGGAGGCTAGATGAGCAAATAATTGGCTAAGTATTGGATAGAGCTTCTCATTCATTAATAGTTATTCTTTTACAGGTTGTGCTTAGAGCTGGAGCAAGAAATTGTAATCTTTTCTCTATTCAACTTATTAATGCAAAGAGGCTTGAGGGGTTTTTCCTAATTGGGTTCCCCTAACAATCACTATGCACTTGTGGTTTTTCTTGTTGCATGTCTATGAATGATTTTCTAAATTGTGATTTCCATTCTGCAGATTAGTAGAGTAGAATTTTTGTCTCCTGATTTCAATTTCATTTCTTGAACAATTGAAATTTCTATCAGATTTTTACATGGTATCAGAGCCCTAAAATCACATTAGATCCAATATTTTGAACTTGTCACTCAGGAATTTCAAATTAGTAGCTTCAGTGCAACATTTTTTCTTTAGGATCGAGAAAATGTATTTCAATGGACTAAGATTGGAGTATTAAATATAGATTGGCTTGAATTGCATAGCTTGGAAGGATTGAATGGAAGCAATGCTCGATGATAATGGTGTGTTAGAATATGTTAAAACTGACATTGCAAAATCCCAATAGTCTGATGCACAACAATTAGCCCATTTGAAGAAGAATATTTTAAAGGAAATGAGAATTCTTATGGAAGGTGTGAGAGACCATGTGGTCTCAAATCTCCATGGAAAAGACAAACCATTTGATATGTGGAAGACACTGATAGAGCTGTTCAAAAATAGCAATGACTATCGAAAATTGGCCCTGCAAGACAAACTTCAAAATAATAGAATGCAGAAGAATGATACTATTCCACAATATCTCTCTAGGTTCACACAAGTTCGAGATGAGCTTGGAGGGGTTGGGTTGAATGTTGCAGAAGATGACCTAGTGAGCCTATCTCTTCTAGGCCTTCCAAAATCCTAGCACAACTACCAGGACTTTGTGAATGGAAGAGAAAAGTTACCAAATTTGGAATGGTTTTGGTTCAGTTTGGTTCAAGAAGAGTTTAGGAGAGATAACAGATATGTAACATCATCCAAAGTCGAGGATGAAGAGAATTTTACCTTGGTTGGAAAGGGGAATAAAGGAAAAGGAAAGAATACTTGGAGAAAACCTAAATCTAGCCAAAATAAGGGAAATAAGAAAGACTTGACTCCACTTCCATGAATATGGTCAATATGCAACAAATTGTCCACACAAAAATTCTAGCAAGAAGCCTTCAGAAGGAGTGGGAGGTGAAACACTGGCTTCAAAGTTCGAATTAGACTTCACCCTAATAGCATGCATGACCACCACTGTTATGGAGAATGTGTGGTACCATGATTATGGTGTCTCATTCCATATGAGAGGGTGCAAGGAGTTTTTAGTATCCTGGAGGAGAAGGATCTCCAAATGCATATCAAAATGGGGAATGATGTGAGGTATAGTGCTACAGGAATTATATTGTCATGTTTAGGAGGAAGAAAGCATGTCCTCTTCGCCTCAAAGATGTTATGTTTGTACCTGGGCTAAAGAATAACATGATCTTTGTAGCAGTATTAGAATATAGAGGTTATGGTGTTATTTTCAATAAAGGGAAATCCTTTCTGAGACACATAGCTACCAGGAAAGTGAAGAAAATTAGGGTCGAATGAAGAACCTATACAAACTTGACATGGGAGATTGCATTACATTAAGCAGTAAGGATGAAAGCATGTAGAGTTGAGATGTTGGTGAACTATGGCACAGGATATTGGGTCATCTACACCATTGTTCTCCCTAAAGGCTCCCTTGACTAGCAGGATTTCTACAAGAATTGCACATTAGGGAAATATGTCAAATCCACTTTCTATGACTGAGAGAGCAAAGCATATGCAATCTTGGAGTGATTCCACTATGATGTTTGTGGACCCTTTTCTATAGTCTCCACTACAAAACATAAGTACTATGTTATTTTTATCGATGATTTATCTAAAAAATGTTGTATCTTCTTCATGCCGAAGAAGGATGATTTTTTCTCAAAATTTGTTGAATTCAAGGCATTGGTTGAGAAGAAGACTAGGAAGAAGGTGAAAGATCTCCGGAGAAACAATGGAGGTGAATTTGTTCCACATGCCTTCAAATATTTCTGCACCAAAGAAGGTATTCAAAGAGAACTGATAGCACCCCATAACCCACAACATAATGGTGTAGCTGCAAGGAAGAACAAAATCATAGTGGGAGTAGCAAGGGCCATGTTTCATGATCAAGGGTTTTCATTGCATATATGGGAAGAATCATGCAACACAACAGTCTACTTGTAGAACCAGATTCCTCATAGAATACTTGGCATGATCACACTGGAGGAACCTTTCTTTAGGAGAAAGGCTTATGTGTCTCATTTTAGAAATTTTGGAGCTTCAGTTTATTGTCATGTCTCCAAGGATTTAAGGAAGAAACTTGAGCTAACAACAAAGTTGTGAGTTTTTGTAGGATACATCGAAACTCCACACAATTACTGGGTGTATTTTCCTTCACTGAGGATGACTGTTATGAGGAGAGATTTCAATTTCGATTAAGAGAATGCTATGAGATTCTCTTTGGAACAAGAGTTTAGTATCCCACTAGAGCAAGAGCTTCCCGCTCCAAAGGAGGAGCTTCTGGATGAGCTTTAGGAGGTTGTGGAGTAGCCACATGTAGCGGAGTAGAGAGGAGGTCGAGTGGAGGCACCCAATCAACTAGACTCTTCCAGAGAGGGGAGAAAGGGAACCAGATAAGTTGATAGATTGTTGTGGGATGCTAGGGAAAATGTGGAAGCCCTTATATCATAGTGCAAGTAGAGGAGGTTACCTGATAGGTAAAATAGTTACATGGCTCTCATGATAAAGCTCATTGACATAGAGCCTTTATTCATTTGGGGAAGAATTTTCTCAACCTATTTGGGTTCATGCCATGGTGGAAGAATACAAATCTTTCATGAAGAAAAATGTATGGGAGGTGGTGCCAAGACTAGAAGGGAAATCAATGGATAGTTCCAGATGGATCTATAAAGTGAAGCATGCAACTAATGGGAGCATTGAGAAGTACAAGGGCGAATTTGTGGCCAAAGGATTCTCTCAGGTAGAGGGAGTGGATTATGAGGAAAATTTTGCACCAACTGCAATGATAGTCCTCAATCAGATTGATTCTAGAATTAGATGTGCATATGGGGTGGAAAATCCACCAGATGGATGTGAATATCACCTTTCTCAATGGTGTTGATGAGAAGGAAATCTAAATCGAGAATCCAAAAGGATTTGAGACATATGATCGAGAGTCACATGTGTGTCGAATCAAGAGAGCATTATTCGGTAACATTACACCTTGTATAGATAAAATGATCGATATAATGATTTCATTATATTCCTCTTTTCGAGAGGACCAAAATCAACCTAAAGATCACCCAATTTGGTTAAGAAGAAGTTGAGTTATGAATTATTTGATTCACACATGTATTATGGAATGGGTTGGCCCTAACCACATGAGTCATTACTTGGGTCAGTGTTAACCCCAAGTCAACCCTCAGGAAATCCTATAAATATAAGAGACCTCAAGATCATTTGGACACATCTTCTCTTCTCTTTCATCTTGGTTCACACAAGTTTTACAGAAGAAATTCGCTCAAGGGTCCAAAATTACAGGCGAAAGATTCGATATGTTTCATAGATATCATTATTATTTTTCCGCATGGATAAAGTTATGGATCATTGTACACTCTTTTGCTGCATCATTTTATGATGATCTAAAAAGAAGAAGATTTGCAAGGGTTTTCCCCATAGTGGGTTTTGCCTAGTCTTGGACCAATCCTAGTGTCTCTATGTGTGTTCATGCTTTCTTCTACTGTTCCTTTTACATTCCACTGCATTGATGATGACGATGATGTTGTTTCTTTCTATATATTTTCATATGTTGATATATAATGTTGTAGATCTAAATAATTTAATCATGATATGGGGTGAACTTGATGTATTAATGATGAAATGTCGCTATCATAGCAAAGAACAATGTCGCCCTATAGAAAAATTAACAATATGGTCTCAAATAGGTGCCCCAAGCATGTTACACTCAGATTGACAATGATCTCAGTGGATTGGGCTTCACCAAAAGGGAAGCAGGCGTGAACCTATATCATATTGTGGTAGATGGTAAGTTTCTTATTATTGTTTTGTATATTTATGATTTAATATTGATAGGTGATGAGCACTTGATCTGCTCTTACAAAGAGGATCTTGCAAGGGAATTTGAGATGAAAGACATGGGCTTAATGCATTACCTCCTCAGGTTGGAAGTATGGAAAGGTGTTGGTGAAGTTTTTGTGTCTAAGGGGAAGTATGCCTCTGAAACACCTCAGAGATTTCACATGGAGAATTGTAAGCCCATGGACACACCTCTAGCTGCAAATTGGAGGAAGAAGAATGCCACTTCAGGTAAAGAGGTTGATGCTACCATTTACAGGTAGCTTGGGGGTTCATTGATGTATCTTGTGAACATAAGACCCAACATGTGCTATGAAGTAAACCAATTAAGTCAGGCTATGGTGTAACAACCCTAGTTAAAAATCCATGTAAAATTAATAAAGGTAAAATAGGACCTTGGTCATGGACCATGTATTCCAAGCTAAATGTTGGGAAAAAACATAGTGATGGGGATCACTTGGGATTAATTAATGGCTAAGGAAATTGGAATAGACTTTGGAAAGTAATGGGGCATTTATTGAAATTTTATTTATGAAAATAATGGAAACTAGGAGAAAAGGGAGGTGAAAGGTAATAGGTTGAATGTGAGGAGGAAAATGAAGGAAAATAATGTAAAATGAAGAAAATAGAGGCCTCATTAATAAAAAGGCTTCTAAGGATCAGTTCCTAGAATTTTGTCAGTTTATTTTTGGAGCTCTCTCTCTCTCTCTCATACTCTTAGACACTTAGAGATTTATTGGAGCACTCTTGGAGGAGTGTGGCATACTTGGATTTTTGGAGCAAGAAGGAAAAGGAAGAGTAGGAAAGTGCAAGAGGACACTGGGATCAACGGCTACAATGGGTTTTTCTTGCAGGCACCAAGTTTCGTGTATGCTTTAATCACTTTTTTTGGCATGCATGGCCTATGCATGTGGTTTCTTGGTTATGATCTCTCATTTGCATGGCAGATGGCCTAGATTGATAGTGAATTTTCCTAGGCTTTCCATTTTCTGGATAGCCATGGTGTTGTGAGTTTTACTTTTGTTTTCTGGTTGGTTTTCTTGTGCCTTTGGCTATGGGTTGAGTTACTAGTTCCTGGAAGCCTTGGTTGGACAAACACTCTGGAAGCCTTGTAACAACTTGGAATCCATTACTAGTCCTGGAAGCCTTGGTTGGAAAAACACTCTAGAAGCCCTTGGTGGGTTGAGTTACTAGTCTTGGAAGCCCTGGTTGGACAAATTCTATGGAAGCCCGACATCAACTATGGGTTGAGTTATTAGTCCTAGAAGCCCTAGTTGGAAAAAACACTATGGAGCCCTAGACAACTTGGGTAGAGATAAATATGGTGATGGTTAGTGATGTCCAACCATGAGGTGGAATCACTGGTTGAGGGTTGAGGTGGCTTGGCCTCCAGAAGCCCTACATGGTTTTAGTTGATTTGTTTTATGAGATCCCGCATTCATGCCTGGAATATGGCACGAGGGTGACTGGATGAAAGAAAGACTTGGTTCAACCTAGTCTATGGTCGGGTGGTTTGTGGAAGTCCCATACTTGGTTGGCCTATGCAATCATCAATAAGAACTCTCTTTCTCCTTGGTATTTTATGGGTAAATATACTTGTTTATTTGTGGTTTATATGGTTGTTATACCCTTAGTATTTATGTTGGTTATGGATGAGTTTTATGACAGTGGAAATGTATGGTTCTCATCATGTTTTTGTTCATTAGTGAATGTACAATGAATATATGGCCTAATAGATGGTAATTCAGTTATGGTGATGAGGAATCAATGTTACTTAGTGATTCTCAGATAGTATGAGTCCCCTATGCTCAGATCTATTGTTCAAACCTATAGAATGCATATTTATGACATGTTTGAAAAAAATTCTTGTCATGGCTAGTAGGGGTCCAGTCAAGTACTTTTTAAAGTAATTACATTTGTATCATTATTATATTATTATCTTTTATTTATGGAAGTATCATGGATTTGTGGGTAGTGACCTGAGACGTGGGCCTGAAAAAGAGGCACAAATTTCAGAGTCGCCAGCACAAAACTGCTTGGGAAAGTCCCCAGTTGCAAGCATACCCATACTATGAGAGCGACTAGATAGTCCCAATCGCACTCATGCCCATGTCATGGTAGAAACTAGGGGATTAATGCAGTAAAATGTTAGTTTGTCTCAGGGGTTAGTCACCTGGAAGGTTTGGATGGATGCTGGGGGTTTTGTAGTAGGTCTGGAAGGTCTGTGTTGTTGTGTTATGTCAGTTCCACTTCCTAAACTGACACATATGGATTTGAATCATATCATAGTAACTCTTCGTTACATGTTTGCCCCAGTTGGTCGGTTACTTGGGTAAATGTGGGAGGAGGGTATTACATATGGTCAGGCCTACCAAGTTGTATTGCAGGGCATTAAAGCATCTGTTACAGTACCTCAGAGGCACTACCAAGTATGGATTATGGTACAAGAGGATAGAGGGAGTGAGGCTTCAAAGCTTCACCGACGTAGATTGGGAAGGGAGTCCATTAGACAAGAAAAGTACTTCAGGTGATATCTTCAGTGTTGGGTGCATAGTTATTTCCTAGTATAGTAAATTTCACTTTAGCCTTAGTCAAATTAAGTAAATTGAATTTCCACATCAGGAGGACAACTTGGAGGTAGTTAACTAGTGTGACATGACTCTTTTCACTTAGTTAGCTCAATAATTTTGAGTTAAGGGCTTGGAGTTCAATTATGCATGTGTTAATTACTAAATTTTAGCAAGCTTGTTCAGTTATTTTCAGTTGTATTTAGTTAACTGACCTTTAACTATTGATAGAGTTAGTTGAAGGTCAGTTGTGCAATGGGACAATGGTCTAACTCAAATATTTGTTAGTTAACTCAGGAATAGGGACTATAATGATCGCACAAAGTACAAGGGTGATTCATGCGCAATGATTTAAATCTCTTGGCTGAATCAGGTAAGGTAACTTAGACCTCAGGTATGTTAGACTCAGGAAACATATTGCTGACTAATGGTTTGAGAGGAGGAAGATTGGGACAATTATTGGTGGCATGCACAACAACATTACACAAAGTGCACGAAGGTGTTGACTTTGGAGCCTTGGGAGCTAGAGGTGCTTTAGGAGTCTTGTCCTTAGGTTCCTTCTTCTTGGATTTGCCCCCTTGTCCAGATGCTTTCGCAATAAGAGTGGGTTCCTGTTAAGGTTGCGGTGGAACTAGAGTAGTGATAGGGGTTTGTTACACTAAAATTTGTCACCATGACTATTTGCAGTTAGTATGGCTCCATCAACTGTCATACTATCCTCCTTGGCAAGCCTCATACCTCTGCTCTCCATGTCAAACTCCAAGAAAGAGAGAAAGTCATTAAAAATCTATATATCTTTGGGTACGCAGTTTCTCTTAGCCTTACCTGCGTGTACGCACCCCAAGTTCACAATACCTACGTACTTGTATGCTCTGTCTGTAAAGCAATGGGTGTGTACTCCTATAAAGGTCAAAAGGCACAAGTTTCACTCCAAAAAATTTACTTGTGGTCATTTCTAGAGCATTCTAGAAGCTTGTTTGACGTGTATGAAGCGCCTCCTCATGTTTGACGTGTATAGAAGCGCCTCCAGAATGGTTCATGTATCCAAAGAGGAACTTATCCCATCCAAAGAGGAACTTATCCCATCAAGAGGGGAGTTATCCCATCCAAAGAGGGGCTTATCCCATTGATGGTGGACCTGAATAACTTCCTCTAGAGCACTATAAATACAGGCATTGGGCCAAAGGGAGGGGAGGTTTAAAAGCTGAACATTCCTAAGGGTAGATGCTGCTGGAATTAGGACTCCCTTGTAAAGCTTGAGAGGAGAGATTCCCATCCTTTCCTAGCCTTATTTGAGAGTGGGTGAGCTGATCAAAGTAAAGGAAAACTCTTGCTGGACCCTAGGAGGGACTTGCACAACACCAAGGCTCAGGTTGTAATGGTTCCTTTTGTTTCCACTTAATCCAAATGAACTCATTTTTCTCAACAGATTGTTATTCATGATTTGTTTCATATACTCCTTGGTCTGTATGATGGATATGTATTGTTTTATGAGTTTATCAGGTGCTATTTAATCTTTTGGCTTGTTAGTGAATGCAGGTTTCGAAGAGAAAGAGGAGCTCATCCGGATCGGCGAGGCTGGACTACTACAAAGCGTTGGACTAAAGGTATGTTAAAATCACCTGATTACTTGTATTCTCAATGCATGTTTAGAGAAAGGTAGTGTTTATTTGTCTTGTTTGTCACTAGAAAGCTTTTGCTTCTAGGGAGGTCGGTTGTGTCCGCACTATTGACTCTTTCCGCATGACAAAATGGTGACTCCGCTGGGGAATCCATTGATGTGAATGTTTTTTCCTTTGTATGAAATTTTGATCTGAGAAAAGTCGTTTGTTTTCTGGTTTTTGGCTGTCTGACTGTGTATTTGGGTGGGCTAGCTTAGGGTTAAATTAGATTTTAGTTTTTCTTTGTTTTGCTAGAAGTACGTAGCCTCTGCGTTGAGCACAGTGCGTACTTGTATGCACTGTCGCTTTGTGCACAGAGCGTACCCGCACCTGTGCAAACAGGTTGCCTGCGTACCCTGTCAAAATTAAGAAAATTTCAATTTTCTTCTTTTTGCCTTTTAGATTTTGTTTTTAATTTGTTTTTTCTGCCCAGATCCACTGGTTTTCTGCCATAAATCTTCACCTAAGCTTGTTTCGTCAGTGTCGAGAGTTTTAGTGAAATTCATAGAGATTTTGCTCTAGGGTTTGATTTTTAACTGGTCCTGTAGTGACTTTGGCGTTAGAGGTTGTCAAACTTTGGATCTCCCTGGTTTTGTTCAGTCCTCTTAGGAGTCGGGCCTTTCATAGAATCCACCCTTGTGAGAAACCTACCTTTGTGTCTTCTCTTTGCGAATCTCGAAAAAGTTTGTTGATTGAACTTTGAATTTTATTCTTGAGAAAAAGAACAAAAGATTTTGATTTTTGTTTTTGACTGGTTTTTGGTTCTGCATTAACTAGTCCTTAGTTACATTTTGACTGAGTAAAACATCCAGGAATCATCTTTAGTAGGCTTTTGCCTCGTTAGATTTACATTTAGATTTATTTCTCTTAGTTTTGCTTTTGAGTGAAATTGAGTTGATTTGATTGCCATAGATTTTTTAACTTTGATTTTTGTTAAAGTAAGTTTTACATGCTTTATTAATTAGGAAAAAATACAAAAATATCTTTTGAAGGAAAGTTTGCTTTGGTAGCATTTGAGTCTTTGAAAGAAAAAGGAATTTTCGTGAAGTGATTAGTGGTCATGTATTGTATGTTTTGAAAATATAAAGAGTTTGTTTTCTTTGATTTTCATTGCCAAGAAAGTTGTCTTTATATCAATTTTGCATTCTCCAACTCTCTTAGCTAGGGAATTCATTGAAAAAGGAAAAATTAGTATAAATCATCCTAAGTGCATCTTTTTAGTGGATTTCGGTCGAGTCTACACACCATCAGTTTCATCTCCACTACCTTTTGTCTTAAAGAAAAGCCATAAAAATTAACGCTTAAAGTAAAATCAACTTAGTAACTTTTTATTTACTAGGGCTCTGAAACACCAATATAGATCAGGCTAGTGTCTTGGAGTAGGAGAGTAATTAACTCTCCAAGACAGCAAAACCAAACAAGTAGCTCATCTTGTGGTAGGATAAATCCAACTGTTTCATTTGTACTCTGGGAAAGCTCCTCTTAAAGGAGAAGCACGAGATCGTGTCCGAACCAGTGAGGGGATCAATCCTCCTTCATTGGGAAAGACGCCAGATACGCATGTACTACAAACGGTAAACCTCGAATTATTGTCGAGGAGCCTGGGGTCACTTGTCGGTAAACCTTGGATTATTGTCAAGGAGCCGGCAAGGGGATTGAGCTTGTTACTCTGCCCTTGCGTGCTATCGAGTCGTAGACTGTTCCCCCAGGTGCATTTGTTGTTGTTGGTAACCTTAGTGACCATTATCTTTAGGATTCTACCGAGGTGACGGTGGAGGGAAGATCCCACTGTACCTGGAGCAGACGTCGGCTAGACTCACTTGGATTTTTTGGGGGGTTCACTTCACTCGAGACGGTTAAAGTGGAGGAACTTGTGCCGGTCTATTCATTAAGCAGGTTGTCGGGGTAACTGTTCCGCCCACCACTTCTGTACTGAATTCGGCGATGTTGGGTTTCATCTCCAACTAGTGTTTTCGGTCCGGAAGGCTACTGTTTGTGTATGGTTTGACGCCCTAGATTCTTTAGGCGTGTGATTCAAATTTTTTTGGTTCTTTAGAGACTTTAGGTGGTTTGCTTTGAGATTTTACTTTGTTTGCGTGTGCAGTAGTTAAAAGTTTTTAACTGTGGCTGAATTACCGAGACAGTCCCGTAGACTTCGGGGCAAGTCTCCTGAGATTGTTACCGTGGCCGATTTGTTGAGGAAGTCCCGTAGATTGCGGGGCGAACCTCCTGAAGAGGTCCCGAGTCATTACGAAGGTTTGAAGGTCCTTGTAACTCCTAGTGGCAGTAAAGTAGGTTCACCTGAAGAAGGAGAATCGTCGTTGGTAGTCCATCCAGATTACCAAGGTCTAGAAACAGGTTATAATCCCGAAGCTGTTGCAGTTTCCGAGCTTGCTGGTAGTTTTTCATCTACTAGTGATATAGGCGAAGAACCTGAAGTATCTGAACCTGTTACTCCAACTTCTAGTAGAAAGAGTTATCACTGAAAATCTTCCTGCTGGTTTGATAGCTATTGAAGAACTTGCTCTAGAGGAAGAATTTGGCGTTTCTATCCTTGAAGATCAACCTACTATTGATCTAAGGGAGCGTGAATCCATCTTTTACAGTCCTCCTATAAGTACTACTTGGTACCTTTCGTTAACCAATTATTTAGACAACTCAGGGATAAGTTTTTCTCCACCTCGTACTCCTTTTCCACCTGGAGGTATTTATACTTCTGTAAATATGTCTGGTCAGTCGTCCGTGTTCACTCAATCTCCTGAATCTTTCTTGTATGGCGGTCCTTCTGTTCCCTCTGGGTATCAGTCACTTTCTGGTACTTTTGCAGGAGCATCTCCTCAACCCATTGAACATGGGTTATTAGCTGGAAACAATGGTAATAAACCGTTGGGTGTAGGAGACATTTACATGATGTCAGGTTCAGTTCTCGGTTCTCAACCTCAAGGTGGCCAATTACTGCCTGGGGGGCAGCCTCAATTAACGCCTGGGGGGCAACCTCAAGGTACACAAATTGCATCTGGGGGGCAACCTCAAGGACAGTATGTACCCATAGTACAATACATTCCTCAAGGTCAACCCCAGCCTCAATATGTACCCCAGGGTCAACCTCAGTATCAATTCGTAGCTCAAGGTCAACCCCAGTATCAGTATTTACCTCAAGGTTATCAACCACCTCAAGGTCAATCTTATGTTCAAGGTACGGGAAATGTACCTTTCAGTTATCAATCCTACCCTCTATCCGGTTATGGATCTCAATATCCTCAACCTGTCATGGGTCAATACCCCGGAATGAACATAGTGTGGGATCCATCGCAAGTTCAACAGGTATTGCAGCCAAGCGTACAGTTGTCATCTCAAGCTGGAAAACCCTTAGTTGCTGGTCCATCCCAGCAACCAGTCCAGTCTAATGTTCAAACTTCTGTACCTTCGGTAGTTACTCAGTCGCCAATTGCACCTAGTACTCCATCTCAAACGACTGCTGCAACTACCGCAACATTTGCTCCTTCCACCACACTTGCTTCTGGAGTATCGACAGCTCCGGTTTCTACTGTCTCTGCAACTACTCCTCAGACATCTTTACCATTGTCTGGATCTATGATTCAAACTACGGTTCAGATGCCTGTAGGACAACCTGGTTTAAGTACGGTTGTCACTAGTCAACCACAATTCACTTATCAACCGTACCAGGGACAGTACCAATACGGGCCTGTTGTCCAACAGCCGGTTTACCAGTATCAACCGTATCCTAGGTACACTTATCAACAACCTCAGCAACCCCAGTACGGTCCGGTTAATCCTGGTTTTCCAGGAGGATAGAATATCCCGAATGCGATTCCTATTCCAAGTTATCCTGGATATCCTCCTCCTGGGACTGGTCTTGTGACCCAGAGTTTTAGGGATCCTAATCGGCAGTTACCGTTTATCGCAACTTTGGATTTACCAGACTTGTCGCGCCTAACTAACAATCCAATAAATTATCTTCCGTTCTGGCCGCCAATGCCAAATAAGTTGCCCAGTGATATACCCAAGTTCGAAGGTAAGTCTGGAGAGGATCCGTCCAATCATGTGATGACTTACCACCTCTGGTGTGCTTCAAATTCCATCTCGGATGATTCGATCCGCTTACGTCTCTTCCAGCGTACGCTCATTGGTCTCACGGCCAAGTGGTACATTGAGTTACCACGGGCCTCTTTTTACAATTTTAGTCAGTTAGCTACCTCATTCCTAACTCATTTTCAGTTGCCGGTCAGATATGATAATGGTACGGAGCTACTAACTTCACTAAAACAGTCGACGTCCACTTATATTTCCGATCATATCCATGAATGGAGACGTCGACGGCGATTAGTGAAAGTTTTTATTCTGGACCAAATCTTAGCTGAATGGTTTGTTAAATCATTATTACCGAAGATTACTGAAGATGTAGCTAAGGCCGAAGTAGTTACTGAGGAGCAAGTAATTGCTCAAGCGCAGTACCTTGACTTAGTTTACACTCAGTCAGGTACGTTGCATGAAAAGATCCCAGATCTTCCAAAGTCAAATCAAATCGCTGCTGCTCCTTCGGGATCTCATGCTGCTGATGGCATGATTGGTTCGGTAAATACTAAAAGCAAGAAGAAATCTTCAAAGAATTCTTCGCCCATTATAACCTTACCAGATTCCCCGACAGGAGAGTCTTCTCCTGAAATTTCCGCCGATATTCACGCTGTAGAGTCATCTACGGCTAAATCAAAAAACGGTGGGAAGAAGAAAAGTAAGAAGAAGAATAAATCAGACAAGACTCCAAAGGAGAAAACAGAAAAGTCGGAAACCAATGACGAAAAGCGCAAACCTCGATATCCTTGTCTAATTTGGGAAGAGGATCATTTTACAAGAGATTGCCCCCATCGGGCTGAGGTTGTGAAAATCGTCAAGGGTTCCTCAACTCCTGCTATTTTGAAAGATCCATTTCCAAAGTAGGAGAGTAAGATGATAGGTTCTTCCTCGAGTGCCACTGAAGAACCCATATTGATGATGTCTCATGTAAGGATTGCGACTCGATCGCAAGATTATGGTAGTAAAAGTCCTATTGATGGATCGAAAGAAGCAGAATCTTCTCATTCAAATCCATCAACCTCAGCTCCCGGTTCCAATCCACTACAGATCGAGAAACCTAACCCTGACTTAGTAATAAAACCGCCCGCCAAGGGTGTACTTCGAAGGTCTGCTTTCAATCCACATGCGAGAGTGGCCCAGAATTACAACATTGTTGAAGATTTAGCTGTTTCACCTTCAGCAATGTCGGCTTTAGAAGTGCTGTAATCATGCCCAGCACAGCGAAAATTACTTTTGTCGGCTATAGGAGTTGTGGATGTTCAGGACCCGAACCTCATAATCTTTGATCTAGAAAATAGTACACCGCGTTTGCCTCATCAGATGGCTATCCAGATCCCAGTGATAGTAAAAAACAGGCCTATTCATCGGACTGTAATTGATGAGGGAGATTCCACGTGTATTATGTCGATACAGTGTTGGAGATCGCTTGGTTCTCCTTCACTAAATCAATCCCCGACAATTCTTAAGGCCTTTGATGGCCGTGGGTTCCATCCGTTTGGCATTCTACAGGATTTGCCTATAGGGGTTGAAGGAAAAACCGTTAGTCTAGATGTGGAGGTGGTTGATGCCCCTCTAGACTACAACCTTCTTTTGGGTCGAAGTTGGTCTTACGCTATGACAGCGGTCGTTTCATCGGTCTTCAGAGTAATAAAGTTTCCACATAATGGCAAGATCGTAACCATAGACCAGCTGGCTTACTTTTCGTCCGACCCAGCCTCTTCAGAGAGTATCCAGCATGTCGGTAAAATGACTATCCCTTACAAGGATGTTGGTGTAGGATTAGTTAAAGATGCCGGTTTACTGGGAACTTTTCCTTTTCCTCCAATCAACATCGTGTCTTCGTTTGCATCTATTCATATGATTACTTCAGACACTATTTTTTAGGACGATCCTTGGATCGTTCCTTCAGAAACTGAGATAGACTCATTTGGTGATGCAATGCCTTTGAGTCCATATGAAATTGCTTATGAAGCCGTGCAGTCTTTTTCCGACCCAAGTTCAACCAAAATTGACCAAATGAATGTGGTCCGTGAGGAATCCCTTTTCACATCAACCTCAGAATTAATAACGTTTCCCGAAGTTGTGTCATCTGACGAACAACTTTGTGAAGTCCTGTGTGTAGACGATTTACCATGGGAAGATCTCCATCATAGATCTTCGTTTTTACCTGAGGATGATCGTTTTGAAAATGATTTCTCATCAATCTTTACAGCTGAATATGTCAAAGACGCTCAGAGTCCAATGAAACATCCTGATTCAGAGCTGAATTTGGGAAACGTTTCTCGTACTATTCCCATTGACATTTCAGTCAAGCCCGGAATTGTTGAACACATTCATATAGGTGCCTCGTGTTCAGATGACGAAATTCAAACATACAAGGCCCTATTTCAAGAATTCCGCGACGTGTTTGCCTGGTCTTACGAAGAAATGCCAGGAATTGATCCCGCCATTGTTGTCCATGAAATCAAGACTTACCCGGACGCTAAACCCATCCGGCAACGTTTGCATCAGATTCACCCACGAAAAGCGGCTACGATTAAAGCAGAAGTTGAGAAGTTGTTGAAAGCAGGTTTCATTTATCCGATCCCGTTAACGGATTGGGTATCGAATATTGTTCCGGTTAACAAAAAGCAGGGAACAATAAGAATATGTATCGACTATAGGGATATCAATCGTGCTTGTCCCAAGGACAACTATCCAATGCCCTATATCGATCAAATAATTGATGATTGTGCCGGCAGTGAAATATTTTCCTTTATGGACGGTTTTTCCGGTTACAACCAAATCAATATTCTACCTGCCGATCAACCAAAAACGGCTTTCATTTGTCCATGGTGGACATTTGCTTATTGCAAATTACCTTTTGGGCTTAAGAATGCCGGAGCCACTTTTCAAAGGGCGATGTCTTATGCATTTCATGACATCAAGCACATTGTGCAACCGTATCTCGATGATTTGCCCGCTCACTCCTTACATCGAGCTGATCACCTTGTCCAGTTACGAGCAATTTTTATGAGGTGTAGGCATTATCGTATACGGTTGAACCCACACAAATGTGTCTTCTGCATAGAAGTGGGACGATTGCTGGGATTTGTAGTTTCAAAAGACGGCATTCGCGTCAATCCCTTGAAGGTCGAAGCTATCATCAAATTGCCTCCTCCTTCGAGTTTGCGCCAACTCCAAAGTTTGCAGGGGAAAGCAAACTTTTTACGCCGATTCATTCCGAACTACGCCGAGATTACCAAGGGTTTTACCCAGTTGTTGAAAAAAAATGCTCAATTCACTTGGGATGAGATAGCTCAGAAATCTTTTGATGCGCTAAAGCACGCGTTGACCCATGCACCGTTGCTGCATCCTCCCAACTACAACCAGGATTACTTTTTGTATCTCGCCGCCGCTCATTCCACCATTGGAATGGTCTTAGTACAGGAAGACGAATTCAGAACGGAACATGTGATCTATTATCTTAGTCGGACGTTAAATCCCACTGATCTCAAATATTCACATGTGGAGAAATTGGCCTTGGCAGCTGTTCAAGCTGTCCAACGTTTTCGTCACTACATTCTTCTCCGTAAAAATACAGTCATTTCGGATTGCAACCCTATGATTTACATTTTGACTAAACAGTTGCTAGGGGGCAAGTACTCTAAATGGATCGTTATCCTGCAGGAGTTCGACTTGGAATTTGAAAAGTCTAAGTCTAAGAAATCTTTAGTTTTTGCGGAATTGATGTGTGATTTCCCGCGTGCTGACACGGAAACTGTGGCAGAGGAACCAATTGCAGACGAATCTCTGTTTCTCATCAGCACTTTAGATCTGTGGTATGGGGATATAATTGTCTATCTCCAAACCCAATCTTTTCGGCCCGAACTTTCAAAGTCGGAACGCCGAAAAATTCGATTCCAGTCCCAACAGTACAAAATTATTGGAGATACTCTTTATCGTCGTGGGGCGGACTTGGTTTTTCGTCGTTGCTTAACTCATGAAGAGGCAGAAAGGGTTATGAATGACTGTCATTCTGGAGCATGTGGCGGTCATATGTCTGGGTATGCCACAGCCCAGAAGGTGTTGCGTGCTGGCTACTTCTGGCCGTCCATGTTTAAAGATTGTATCATTGCGGTCCGAAAATGCCACAACTGTCAAGTGTTTGATTGCAAGATGCGCGCACCACCTACTCCTCTCCACCCTATAATTTCCGTTGGTCCTTTTGCTAAATGGGGTATCGATTTTATTACATGTAACCCTCACTCGGCTGGGGGGCATGCGTATATCATCCTTGCGGTTGACTATTTTACTAAGTGGGCCGAGGCGATGCCTACATTCGAGGCAGACGGCAAGACAACTGCGATTTTCGTATTCAATCACATTATTGCTAGGTTTGGTGTCCCACAAGCGATAATCACTGACCATGGGCGCCATTTTCGAAACATTATGATGACAGAACTTACAGGCCAGCTTGGTTTGCGTCACGATAGCTCAACTCCTTATTATCCACAAGCCAATAGCTTGGTTGAGTCTATTAACAAAGTTTTAGTTATCATGATCCGACGAATCATTGGTATTCATCGGTCAAATTGGCACAACATGTTATTTTCCGTGCTTTGGGCGTACCGAACCTCAGTGAAAACATCAACAGGGTTCACTCCTTTCCAACTAGTTTATGGTTTGGAAGCAGTGTTGCCCATTGAATGCGAAATCCCGTCACTTCAAATGGCTGTCGAATTACTTCCAGCTACTTCCGAAGAGGAAAAGCGTCTATTATACTTAGCTCAATTAGATGAGACTCGACGTGATGCTGCTTTAGCAATCGAGACTCACGCAAAACGGATGAAAGCTCAGTATGATCGCAACGTGACCCCTCGTAATTTTTCGGAAGGAGACCTAGTGCTATTATATGATCAAGCTAACGATAAATTAGGTGCTGGCAAATTCGTTCCTATGTGGCATGGGCCCTACATTGTCAAGCGAAAGCTAGCAAAAGGGGCCTATGAGCTGGTAGATTTTGATGGGGACTCTTTGGGTAAGCCCAGAAATGGACTTTACCTAAAGAGGTATTATGCTTAAATGATGGGTATGGAGATTTAGTTAGGTTAGTTTTTCTTTCTAGCTAGTGTGTTTGTTAGTATAGACAGTGTGCTTAGCTTAGAGAGTGTGTTTTTAGTCGTTATTCTGGCTTATCTTGGTTTTACTCTTGATATTGCAGATGTCGACGCCTCTCCAAATGTACATTGGATTCGCTGATGGTGCTTGTCGTAGTACACTGAATATCTCTTCCGCAGCTTGGGTTATCTATTCGCCCTCTGACGAGTTAGTTTCTATGCATGGGGTGAGCCTCGGTCAAACAACAAACAACATTGCAGAATACAGTGCAGTGATTGAGTTATTATCTGAATCTATTTCGTTTGGGATTCGGAGTTTGATTGTGAGGTTAGATTCTGAACTCGTTGTATTACAGCTTAATAGAGTATATGCCATTAGAAATCCAGTGTTATTAAGGTTATTTTTGAGAGTGCGCCTCTTGGAACGTGAATTTGATTACATTGAATATCAGCATATTCCAAGGTCATTAAATACATTAGCAGATGCAATTGCTTCTCGAATGTTAGACAGACATTTGCGATAATCATACATGTAAATTTAAAAACATTTCATCATACATGTTTAACAAGATAAGCTGGTAATAATGATATATATAGATAGGAGTGTGTCAAAATATACATCGTATTCGATCATAGGTTGAAAAACACCTTATGATCGGCAAAAATGATAAGTACAAAAAACCAAAATGTCACATGTGTCTACAAAAAGTGACTAGCCAATCACTGATGGTGCTCTCTATACGACACCACTGCACGCGCTACCCTACACAAGAACCTCCTAAAAGGTCCTGGGACTGCAACCACATAGCGCTGAAGTTGGATAGGAATATCATCTATAGTCGTCTCTGGTATGTCCGTCGTAAGACGCTCTAGATCCTGTTCCAACTCGGCTAAGGTCTCTACGGCTGCATCCTGTGGGGCCGGTGTTGGTGCAACTGGTACTCTTCTCTCGAATGGCCGGAGATTGGCCGGACGCTGTGGACCTACATCTGCATTTTGAAAATTGTCACTGTCAGTTTTGAGACGATATAAAAAAAACAAAAAAAGTAAATAATTTAAAAACTTGTGAAAAATGAAGTACCTCTGTCGTCCCATTGTTCTCCCTGTGGAAGAACCATGTCCGGATCACCGCGAAAATCTACTCCAGCATAAGGAAAATCCTGGATCGCAAAGACCTGGTCCTCCAACCAGTGAAAGTAACTCGCAGGAAATCGGACAACTCCCGCTCCCTCATCAGGATGCCGGGCCATCACCGCAACCCATCGCATCAACTTTGGCTCCCGAGGAGGCCCAACTGCAACGGTGAGATGCTGCGAGATCAGCATCGGAACTCTCTCTAGGGCAAAGCTCACAACTAAAGGCCCATACCCAAAGGTCTTTAATTGCCCGTTCTTTGCCCTAGTCAGTTGGCCTTTCATATTGGCCAACCGAACATCGCACCAGTTGAAAATGGTGCCTCGGTAGAAATCAATCGCCATCCGCATTTGGGACCCGGTGGCAATATGCAAAGCGGCTGCACCGCAGAGTCTGGTAACTGTAAAGGCAATTACCATAAGTTCAGGCAGGGATATGTATTTGATTTCTATCCCTTTCTCCTGGTGCTGATTATTGCACCACTCTAGCCGGAGACTAGCAAGGGATTGGCCACCCGGCCTAGTCCCGGACAGAGTCAGTTGCTCGCCCCTATTGGGCAAACCAGTGAGAAAATATATGTCTGAGGGCTCTATCTCGAGCTGGTGCCCTCCGATGTAAAAGCATTGATCCTGAACGTTCCACCTTTCAACCAGCCACTCTAGGAATCGCACCTGGGCCCTCATGCCAGGTATGGCCCAGTATTTGTAGAGACCGCATGCCTTCAAAGCATCAATGGAAGGTTGATGATCTATTGCGGCCAAATCGACATCTTTGTGTTCTCTTTTGCGCCAATCAAGCATGGTGAGCAATCTACACACCAGAAAATATCCATTAGAATTCGCTAAATCAAAAATTAATGGTTCAAATTTGAGATTTGGGGGTTTAAAAATGCTTTGCGCGGAGTACGCACCCTGCGTTCAGAAACAGAGCATGGGTACGCAACTGTTCTGAAGGTAGGCTGCGTACACCCGCCATTTTCCCAATGGAGAAAATGTCGGGGTACGCAGGTCACCCATGGGGGACCTGCGTACCCCGAAAAGCGGATCTTGAAACCCTAAAGCCCCCAAAAAATCAAACTAGGGCCTAAAATGAAATTCTAAACGGAAAAAAACAAAGAGGAGGATGTTGTGAAATACCTGAAAGAGACGGTGCTCGATTCCGACGGTCGGATTCTCCGCAAAGTCCACGGGAAGTTTCTTGCCAAAAGCCCTTTTCTCTCCCTCAACAGTAAAATGGTAAAAATGACATGGTAAAAGGTCTTTTTATAGGTTTTTTGGATAAATGAATGCTAAGTTTGTTTATTTTTCACCATGGAAGGATATTTTTCAATACATTTTTTCTTATCTTAAACAGGTATGAGTAATGTGTCGTTTTTGTGCAGGACAAAAGGACTTTCAGGGAAAATTATCATTTTTCACGAACCAAAACATCAGAGTCGTCTTTTAAGCCCTTTTCTGACTCCTAAAACATGAAAAGATTTCCGAGCGTTTCTTTTACACTCGTTAAAATGGAATTAAAATACGGTCCCCTTATAGCCCTTTTCTGACCGTAAAAATAGGAAAAGATTGCCGGGTTTTTGTCGTTTCAAACTCGAGACTGGAAATAAAACGACGTGTCCTTGATCGCTTTTTACTTTTCAGGTCAGAGGCACTAATCATGAAAGTACTCCTTGGTCGCAAGACTAAGCGGTTCTCTCAAGTATTATTTTATACTTTTTCGGGCTTGGGAGACACAACTTTACGAAAAAGTTCAACCTGGAGTCTTCTTAAGTTTTTTCAGACTCTCTAAAAATTAAAAACGCCGAGTTTCTCCTATACTGGACTTGTTAAAATTTCACAGTAAAGGACCTGTTCGATTACAAACAGGAACGGACCACTCCTTCTTAGGGTTCGAATCAAAACTAAGTTGGACTCATCCGAAGGATGAGCTTATAATCAAGCATATGTTATCCTCCTCAAGCTTGTAAAAAATAAAGAGGTACTTGCCAGAAATGTGGGGGAAAAGAGAGAAAAATGAGCCCATTTGTTATCCTTTGTCTCAGAAGAAGCCTTATTACCACTCTTGAACACGACACTTTGCATTCACCTGGGTTGGGAAATCCTTTGCCTCACAGTTGATCAAACCACATTGAAAGTCTTCAGCCGGGTATTAACTTTGGGTCAAATGTCACCAAGCCATCTGTTGTGTCGTTATGTGTTCAAGAGGTCTCTGCAAATAAACCATTCATCTGCACAATACCTGTCATCCATCTTGACCATCCCTGAGTCAGTCCTTACAGCTACATTTCTTCAACTTGATCTATGATTTCGTGTTGTGTGCTTGCCTGCAGCGGGTCGCTTTCTATCGACATCAGCACATTATCTAGAAAGATGACCTAGGAATCGTCAGTACCTTGAAATCTGCATGCATCAATGGCAGGTTTCTCGCCTTTGACGACGATTTACATCATTGACTTTCGATCAAAGGATTCCGTGAAATGTTCGACATCAACTCATTCATTCACATCTCATGGATTGTACTGGGTACTTTGAGAACCATTGACATCACTGGTGGTCTCTCTCACGCTTGTTAACAGTTTACATCATTGACTGGTAATCAAGTGGTTTCTACCATGTTCGACATCAACTCATTTATTCGCATGGATAGAATCGTACCTGTTCGGGAAGTAGAAATGAAGACCCTGGATCTAGTTTCCACCATCTAGGCTGCGAGGAGTTTTGTATTCATTATATCATAGACCAACTATAAACAGATGGCTGCGTCCATACTGTGTCTACAAAAGTCTATGATTATGATGTACTGCAGAATCATTCCTGTATTAGAGCAGTAGATAGTTTGTTAGTTAAAGTTTTCAATCTGAGTATGGGAATGCCTACCTCAGCGATGATATGATCTTATATATGTATTTTGTGTTGAATACTTGCAGGTTCCGACTGGGCTCTCCACAAGATAATCCTTGAAATGATAAAGTACTTCACCCTTCCTAGATGATATGAAACCCTTATCTACTATAGGCTTCGCACTTTAGGGGGCAATCTGTTACACTAAAATTTGTCACCATGACTATTTGCAGTTAGTATGGCTCCATCAACTGTCATACTATCCTCCTTGGCAAGCCTCATACCTCTGCTCTCCATGTCAAACTCGAAGAAAGAGAGAAAGTCATTAAAAATCTATATATCTCTGGGTACGCAGTTTCTCTTAGCCTTACCTGCGTGTACGCACCCCAAGTTCACAATACCTGCGTACTTGTACGCTCTGTCTGTAAAGCAATGGGTGCGTACTCCTGTAAAGGTCAAAAGGCGCAAGTTTCACTCCAAAAAAGTTACTTGTAGTCATTTCTAGAGCATTCTAGAAGCTTGTTTGACGTGTATGAAGCGCCTCCAGATGGTTCATGTATCCCTACCAAAGAGGAACTTATCCCATCAAGAGGGGAGTTATCCCATCCAAAGAGGGGCTTATCCCATTGATGGTGGACCTGAATAACTTCCTCTAGAGCACTATAAATACAGGCATTGGGCCAAAGGGAGGGGAGGTTAAAAGCTGAACATTCCTAAGGGTAGATGCTGCTGGAATTAGGACTCCCTTGTAAAGCTTGAGAGGAGAGATTCCCATCCTTTCCTAGCCTTATTTGAGAGTGGGTGAGCTGATCAAAGTAAAGGAAAACTCTTGCTGGACCCTAGGAGGGACTTGCACAACACCAAGGCTCAGGTTGTAATGGTTCCTTTTGTTTCCACTTAATGCAAATGAACTCATTTTGCTCAACAGATTGTTATTCATGATTTGTTTCATATACTCCTTGGTCTGTATGATGGATATGTATTGTTTTATGAGTTTTGTTGGAGAGGTAAATCCCCTCTACAGATAGAGGCGATCCCTACTAGCCCAGAATGGGTTTAGCAACAATCAATCAATGCTACTGTGCAAGTTCCTAATTGCAAATAAAGAGAGGCAATGAACACCTACTTGGATTCCAATGCTATTGTTTGATGAAGAGATGCCGCTCTCGCTCCTTCGCTCTGGCCGGTCACGATCCTCCACGATCTCCGTGAATAGATACCTGCACACACGAAGAGAAAGACAAACACGAGCGTGGAATCTAATAAAAGCAATTATACATCAGTCAGAAAGGATGTAATTCACATTAACCGTTACAAAGACAAATGAGAATGGAACCATAATAGTAGTAATCTATTATTAATCAATAGCAGAGAAAGGTACAACCAAAGTTCTGACGCTGAGTCCTTCTCTAGAGGGTCCAGCCAGCAAGTCTCTTAAGCATTCACCCTTGGAGGTAGATTCTCCCAAAACAAAGCTCTCTCTCACACAAGCAATACTCACAACCTTCCTTAAGCTTCCTCTAGAAAATCCACACTTGTCACACCAACTACCTACTAGCAGCAGCAATCCAAGCACTATGAATTCCACACTATCCAAAACTAGCTGCTCATGGCAATGGTGGAGGTTTAAATAGGAGAAGGAGTCTCCATAAATGGTGGGAGGATGAGCTTATCTCCAAGGAAAGTGGTTCCAAATGACGAACAGACATGCCATAGAAGGGAGGGCGATACTCACAAGGCTAACAACCAGGTCTGGAGTTATCTGGAAGGCTGGCTGTTAGAACAAATTCGCCCAAACTGGATCAGCGCGGGTGTAACACTGAACTGGAGCGCTGACAGCGCATCTTAATAACGGAGCAGGCTGTGTCAGCGTGGCTTAATACTTCCATAGGATGCGCTGGCTCATGAAATTCGACCAGCGCGGGAAACCGGTGTGCTTCCGCGCTGGCAGCGCATCAATTACACTATCAGCCGCCAGTCAGCGCGGTTATTTTAATAACAGTCGCGCTGATGAAATAAACTTTGGCAAAGTGGGTCATTTGGCCAGTTTAGAGAGCATGAGCATGGTGCATTTGATTTCATGACACAGTAGGGAGACTGACAAGGAGACAGTGACAATTTACTGTGTAACAGATGCCCCCTAAAGCATGAAGCCCGAGAGAGTGGGAGGGGTGAAATGCTTTACAAAACTGCTGAACTGGAACACCACCAGGAAGGACCTACACGTCTGTACAACTGATATCTCGATTACATGTAGTCTAGGCATGGGCGCAGCCATCCAAAAGACATACGAAGAAGGTCTGTGGTATGGACGCAGCCACCCAGCTGAAGAGACCATGATGATAAGAGGGTATGGTCGCATCCATCCCAAAGACTCAGGTATGGGCGCAGCCATCCATCAATGAGTCATGTAATAACAATCCACAAGATCGCAGCCTGGTCCGTAACAGACAAAAACCAGGGTCTTGCGCTCCATCCCAACCCGAACAAAGTACAAGTCCAAGCATGTGAATACATGAGCTGAAGTCGAACATGCATGAACATCGTCTGATTACCAGTCAATGATGAAAACTGTTAACAGACGCGAGAGGTACCATCAATAATGACAATGGTCCTCAAGGTACTTATAGGTACAATCCGCGGCGTGTGAATCAATGAGCTGGTGTTGAACACCTGCAGAATCATTCGATCGGAGGCCAATGATGAAAACCTCACGTCGAACACGAAGAACCTGCCATTGAGGCATGCAGGCTCTAAGGCACCTGAAGGGAGTCTCTAGGTCACTTTCCTGGATAATGAGCTGAGGTCGACAGGAAGTAACCTTGATCGAAGGTGGGCCATAATGTTTGCTACATCATTGACACGAGACAGAGAAGGATAAAATGTTTTGTGTGAGACATCAGAGGGAGGTGGTAAGCTTGTAGAGGTCAACTTCTCTTGAACATATCGGCGGCACGACAGCGGATTTGGCAGTATCTGACATCAAATGAGCAGAGGTCATGGTGACAAGGAAATGAGCAGATGAGAGGTCAAATAGGATAACCCAAACCCACGGAAGCTAGTGTAAAACAAGATGAGAAATCCCCACCCAGACACGAATGCAGATGAGTGCCATGTTCAAGAGCGACATACTGCCGACACGACCATTATTACAGTTTCACTTTCCCCACCATTTCTGGCAGGTACCCCGATTATTTTTGGAGGACAAGCTTGACGGGGATAGCATATGCTTGGGAAGGCGTCATTTCGATGATGTCCGATGTCATTAAGTTTTAACGAGTCTGACAAAGGAAAAACTCGGTGTCTTTTCCTGTTTAGAGAGTCTGAAAAGACAGCGGAAAAGGAAACTCCAGGGGTTCCTTTTTCGTAAAGTTGTGTCCCTCGAGCCCGAAAAAGTATAAAACAATGCCCGAAAGAACCGCCCGACCAGTATGATCGAGGAGTACTTTTCGTGAATAGTAACTTCGACCCAAAAAAGTAAAAAAGCGATCGGAAGCACGTCGTTTTAGAGCCAATAACGAGTGCGAAACGACAAACACCCGGCAATATTTTTTAAGTTAAACGGTCAAAAAAAGAGCTTTAAAAGTGACCGCCTCTCATTCCTTTTAACGAGCCAAAAGGAAGCTCGGCCATCTTTTCTTGGCTTATGTCGGAAAAGAGCTTAAAGACGACATTTTTTGGGACCAAGTGTACATAGAATCGTTATGACCACGTCGGTTACAAGAACCTGCACAAGAACACCACCGGCGTGAACCTGTTCGACATGTTTAAAAACATAGTAAAACATGCATAAAAGCATAATATAGCGATATTAGTGCTAAATCCATGGTAAAAATATGACAAAAACCCACATTGATAAGAAACTATAGTTAATTATGAATTTTTTACCATAAATAGGGGGGTAAAAGTCATTTTTTACCATTGTTACCATTTTGAGTTGTGAAGAACGTTGTGGAGCTGCAAGGTTGACGGAGTGATTTCCAGCCCGTGCGGACACCATTCATCCGACAGCTTGTTCCAGGTAGGTTCTCCTCTCCCTGCGCTTCATTTTGCGTCCTTTTGAGAGCAATTCCACGGTGGGAAGTGGCCCTTTGGGCAAATTCTTTGAGCGTTGATGCGCTCTCGGTCAGCGTGGATTTCCCGCTTGGGTCCGCGCTGATCGATTTAAATTTACACACACCACCTCTCAGGTCAGCGCGGAAAACACGTGTGCTTCCACGCTGACCCAAGGAAAAAACAACGGGGCGCCATGATCAGTGCGACTGTTTTAAAAACAGCCGCGCTGACGCCGTAAAATTTTGTTTTTAAGAAAATGAACGTACAAATTCCAACGTTTAGCGTTCTAATGTTTTTTCATGGTCTTGCAGGACATAATGGCCTTCGTTTGGCAAGAGAGAGCTCACGATGACGAGGATATAGCCGCTTATGCCATTGCGGAATGCCGAAATGCAATGCGGGCATGCGGGTTCTTAAAATTCTTCCTCACTCCGCGCCTGAGGGTGCAACCTGATCTTCTCGAGCTCTTAATCAGAGCTTGGAACCCAGTTGACGGAAAATTCACAATCCGTGGCCGGGACATTGAGTTTGACTCCACGGATATCTATTTTTTGACTGGATTGTCACGCCGGGGCCAGATGCCCATCCTGGAGGGGCAACGGCCCAGCGGTGAGACCCTTGACCAGCTCATGGCTCGAGTGTGCCCACGGGCTGTTAAAACACAGAGTGGGAAGGTGGGTATTCTGAAGGTGGACGACATGGTTCTTCGCACCATACTCTTTATGGTGACACAGGCAGTGGGATCTTTGGCCAATCATGAGGCCTCAAAGACCCATCTACTACTGGCTCTCGAGTGCTTACAGCCCACCATTTTTAACTGGGCAGCAGCAGTGACGACCAGCATGAAGAGGCAACTGAGCAACTGTCGACGCGGAGAGTCGAAGCAGTTTGCTTATGGGTCGCTCTTACTTCCGCTCATGATGGAGCGGGTGCCGGCCCTACAGCTACAAAACATGGCTGTGGATCCACCCAGAGGTCCCCGGGAGACGAGGGCCAGTCGATGGGGCCGTGTCATGCCGCGTGGAGGTGGCGGCTGCCCAGTGGCTTGGGGAGTGTATTTTCGAGAGTGGCTGGATCGGCAGGTCATTTTCGTAGAGGACTGGCCATATGCCGGTATGGACTTCCGCGACGATCCTGACATGCCACTGCCCGCGGGAGAGCATTGGGATGATGGAGGTATGACACTTGATCTCTTTTTAATATTTTTTAATGTTTTTGATTTTTCATGTACATGTCTTGATAAATGTCATGGTGTGCAGATGTGGGACCCGTGAGACCCATTGGTCTAGCCCCAGCGGCACGGAGAGAGGGGCAAGGTGTTGGAGTCCTGGCCCTGGCTCCTCCAGGAGTTGACATGACGGAGACTATAGCTCGCAACCTCGAGGGTTTACTGGTGGGGGTGCCAGATTACCAGGGGGTCGAGGAGGTCCCCATAGCTTCTCCGATCCACACAGTGGGGGTGGAACCCAGGATGCACCGCCTTTTAAGGCGGGTGGCACGGGCAGCTGTATGCTATAGAGAGCATAACCTAGCTCAGTAGTCATCTAGGTTTTATTTCCACTGATGATTTTGAGAGACATATGTATCAGATGTACTGAGGACACCGGCTTTACTTTTGGACATATACACTTATTTTTGAGCGCCTTAGTGTGCCACACGATATATATATATACCGATTTTGGATGGATCTTTTACATATGATGATGTTTTATATGCTATGCAAATGTCTAATACAAATGTGATCTAATTGTATCAGTTGCACAACATGCGATCCACATATTTTCATTTTTTATGCAAGCTTAAAAGCACACATGCAAACACACATGCAAACTATGCTTGGAAAATAAATTATTTACATATGCTTATTCTATGGTCTTATTATGTTTTCTATGTCTTCTTGTATGATGTTTATCTATTACGCAAATGTCTATCCAACACATGGTTTGCCAATGCATCAGTTAACGTGTTTAATCGTCTCGGAATGTGTTGATATGTGATGTAATCAAAATTCCTTTCTAACAATCTTACACGTAAATACAACCTTAGAATGCGTTGGTCTCTGACGGAATATCGCCCGTTGAGTTGATGGACGACAAGTTGAGAGTCCAGGTTTACCACCAATGCACGAATGCCGAGATCAACTGCTTCGGCTAGTAATTCAATTACAGCACTGTATTCGGCAACATTGTTGGTGGTACGGCCCAAGCACATGCCTTGAAGATCTAGCAACTCGCCGTGAGGATCGTAGATCGCCCACGCCGCAGAAGACAAATTGCAAGTGCTACGGCAGGCGCCATCGGCGAAACCAACATAAGGTGTATTAGACATCTTCACAAGAAGCAGAAAACAAAATAAGAGGCAAACACGCCTTCACACCAAAGCAAAACAAGAAATCATGCACACATAACACACTTGCTAAGAACACACGTATGTACAAACTAGGTGCACGAAATCATGCATAGTATTTTTTCAAATAGAGCCCATTGCGGGGCTTGTCAAGAGGATTTCCTTCGTAGTCGATCAGCTCATATGCCTCCTTTTGCAGAACTCTCTCCACAATATAGGGGCCTAGCCACATGGATTCGAGTTTACCTGCCCCCAGCTTATCCTTAGCTTGATCGTAGAGCAGTACTAGATCTCCCTCAACAAAGGAACGAGGTTGAATAGTATTGTCGAAGTGAGCCTTAACCCTCTTCTTCTGCGCTTCAATAGCTAGAGAAGCTAAGCGACGGGTCTCGTCTAGCCGTTCTAAATAAAGAAGCCGTTCCTCCACCGGAGTGGTGTTGGGAAGCAACTCGACAGCTAACTTTAACGAAGGAATCTCACACTCAACAGGAAGGGTGGCCTCCAGTCCGTAAACAAGCTGAAAAGGAGTGAAACCGGTGGCGTCCTTCACGGAGGTCCTATTAGGCCCACAAGGCGGGGAACAGCATCAGATGCCAGTTAGACTTGTGCGTATTCACGGTACGTTGGAGCATGGTGATCAAAACTTTGTTCACAGCTTCAACTTGGCCGTTGGATTGAGGGTAATACGGTGTCGAACTATCTTGACGCAAGGCTAGCTGGGTCATTAGTTCCGTCATCATGTGATTACGGAAATGTTTTCCGTGATCCGCGATGATAGCCTGGGGTACTCCGAACCGAGTAATGACATGATTAAACAAAAACTGCGCCGCTATGTAACCATCTTCGTTCAATGTAGGCATCGCTTCGGCCCATTTGGTGAAATAATCCACGGCAACGATGATATACCCATGCCCCCCCGCCGAACGAGGGTTACATGATGTATAATCGATGCCCCATTTGGAAAATGGACCTACGGTAACAACAGGGTGCAGTGGTGCAGGAGGTGCACACATTTTCCGGTGGTAGATCTGGCATTCATGACATGCACGGACGGCAAGGATGCAATCCTTGAAGATAGAAGGCCAGAAATAACCAGCACGGAAGATTTTCTGGGCGGTGGCATATCCGGACATGTGGCCGCCACAAGCACCGGAGTGGCAGTCATTCAACACCCGCTCAGCCTCCTCGAGAGTCAAACATCGGCGGAGAACAGAATCAACGCCGAGGTGGTACAAGGTATCGCCAATAATGCAATAGGGTTGAGATTGGTGATGAATCCTCCGTCGAGCGTCTTTCGATACATTAGGACGGAAGGAAGACGTCTGCAAATATACTATGATGTCCCCATACCAAGGGTCGAGGGTGTTGATTAGAAACAATGTTTCATCCGGGATATGCTCTTCCAAACGAGATGGTACAAAAGGGGATGGCAAAGAACAGAGCAATTCTGCAAAGACCAAAGATTTCTTAGAATTGGCAGCAGTAAATTCCAAGTCAAACTCTTGTAGGATGACAATCCATTTCGAGTACTTGCCCCCAGCAGCTGACGCGACAAGATGTAGGTCATTGGGTTGCAGTCGGAAATCACGGTCGTAGTGCGCAACAGGATATAGTGTCGGAATCGTTGGACGACGCAGACAGCTGCCAACACCAACTTCTCGACATAAGCATAGCGAGTTTCTATATCCAAGAGATTGCGACTAAGGTAATAGATAACGTGCTCATTGCCATCATCATCATCCTGCACCAGAACCATGCCGATGGTGGTGTCAGCGGCAGCTAGATAGAGAGTATAATCACGGTGGTAGTTCGGAGGTCTTAAGAGTGGGGCCGAGACAAGGAGGTCCTTGAGTCGCTCGAAAGATTCCTAGGCGATGGCATCCCAACGAAAGGGTGTGTCTCGCTTTAATAACCGTGTGAAACCCTTAGCCACCTCGGCATAATTCGGAATGAATCGTCTAAGGAAATTCGCTTTTCCCTGCAAGCTTTGCAATTGCTGCAAAGAGGCAGGGGGAGGAAGACTCAAGATGGCCTCAACTTTGAGGGGATCCAGACGGATGCCTTCTCGGGAGACGATGAACCCGAGCAGTCGGCCTGATTCTACGCAGAAGACACACTTATGAGGATTAAGCCTAATGCGGTAGTGTCGACAGCAGAGAAAAATCTCGCGAAGATGAGAGGGATGATCCTGACGCTTAGCTGAATGAGCCAGAAGGTCATCCAGATAAGGTTGTACAATGTGACGAATATCATGAAAGGCATAAGACATTGCACGCTGAAATGTAGCGCCGACATTCTTTAGACCGAAAGGAAGCTTCTTATAGGCGAAGGTGCCCCAAGGACAAATAAAAGCCGTCTTATGCTGGTCCGTGGGTGCAATGTTGATCTGGTTATAGCCAGAGAAGCCGTCCATAAACGAGTAAATTTCACTTCCTGCGCACTCATCAATAAGCTGATCGATGAAGGGGGTAGGGAAGTTATCCTTCGGACAGGCACGATTGATATCACGGTAGTCAAGACAGACCCGGATAGTGCCCTGCTTTTTATTCACAGGGACTATATTAGACACCCAATCTGTAAGGGGAATGGGGTAGATGAAACCAGCTTTAAGAAGCTTTTCGACTTCAGCCTTGATGGCTGCAGCCTTTCGGGGGTGCACAGGGCGTAAGCACTGACGAACAGGCTTAGCACCTGGGTATGTAGGTATTTTGTGCACCACTATACTAGGATCGATGCTGGGCATTTCCTCATAGGACCATGCAAAGACATCACGAAATTTGCGAAATAGAGCAGTATAGAGTTGAACTTCCTCTGGAGTGCAAGTGACTCCGATATGAATGTGCTCGACAATCCCTGGTTTGACAGAGATGTCGATCGGTTGGGTTTGCGTGATATTTCCCATATTGCCCTCTAAAGACACTTGATAAAGCTGAATGGGTGTTTGGAGGGGCGGGGATGGGACACACGAAGCAAACCGCTCGAGACATGCGGTCATTTCCGGATGGGGAGGGAGAAACGAAGAGCGATGGTGGTGATCTGACCAAGGGAGCTCTTCGAGAGACATGGTCTCTATGATGGCTTCGTCGGAAGGAAATATTTCCTTCAATGGATCCGAAGTAGCCTCATCTCCTAGCCAAGGGAAATGATCATATGAATCGGGAACACTGCTCGGGAGAGCAGGTTCATCAGGGGGAGTCGATGCAGTGACAATCTCGATGTAGTTGAGTTCGGCAGGACTCAACGGTATCATATCAGCCCAAGAGTCTTCCTGGTTAGCAGGAGGAAGAACACACGGATCAGAGCGTACAGAGATCATGTTGATAGGGGCGAGATTCGGAGGTGGGAGGGGAAAGACTCCCATTAAAGTGGGATCTTTGAAAAGTCCGGCACCCACGCTCTCGAGTCACTTAGAGGTATGCTCCACGAATGGCACATTACCTTCAGAAGAAGAGGCGAAGAAGGAGAGCTGGTCCACCGTGACAATCTTCCCTTGGTGAGGGAAACAAATGACACGGAACAGGGAGGAAGCCACGGCTTGCATGGCGTATGTCCAGCTCTATCCGAGGAGGAGGTTGTAGGTAAGATTGGGGTCAACAACTTCGACCTCCACTTCTATGGTCTTTCCTTCCAAAGAGATGGGTAAGCGTTGGAGGATACCGTAAGGACGGGACTCTCTTCCATCGAAAGCTTCTAACGTCATAGGGGACTGACTCAAAGTAGGGGAACCAATCGCTTTCCAGCAAGCAACGGACATGATGCAAGTTGAGGCACCTTCATCAATAACCATACGATGAATCGTTCTGCTATTGATGATGACCTGTATAAGGAAAGCGACTTGGTGAGGCAGTCTCTGTGTAAAACCCTCGAGATCGAAAGAAATCAAATCTGAATCTGTCGGGTCGATGCCACCAATTGCTGATAGCAGGGACTTCCTCTGGGAGGGGCAGCTCTGGAGGACTTCTAGAGCAGACATAGCAGATGGAGCCTGAGCTAAGTCCTCAACAATGCTATAGTGCTGGGCAGCACGAGCATTAGGGTTGTAAGACGACTTCCTGAGTACACCTTTTGGAGGGGGGGTCGGGGGATCGTCTCAGTGCTGGGCCTTTCGATGTGGAGAGGACCAGAACTAGACGGAGGAGCGCTGGAGGAAACCTCCGGCTCTTTCCCGGCACGAGATGGATAATCTTTCGCTTGAGTTGAAACATGGATGGGAATCGTTCCAGCCATGAACACTTGAGAACCGAACGAGGAAGAGGGTTGAGACGGGTCTGCCACCATTTGAGTCTGCTGGGAAGGGAAAGGCTTTTTAAGCACGTCAGGAGTCCTAGGAGCACCTTTCAATAACCGACTAACTTCGGACCGCATTGGGCAGTCCTTAGTGTAGTGATCCTCATCACAGATGAGACAAGGATACTTAGGTTTTCGTTTAGCTCCTTCCTCGGGTGGAGGCTTAGGGGCATCCTGTTTGGGCTGTCCAGATTTATCTTTAGCTTTCCCTTTCTTTTTCCCTTTTGAGGATTTATCCGCCGCGGTGGACTGGACGACGTTTACCTCGGAGGTACTTCCAGGATTAGATTGGCCCTGAGGAGCATTTCCATTAGAAGCGTTATGTTTTTGCTTCCCAGGGTTCGCGGCCGATTTCTTCGATGACGAATTCACAGAGCCAATGAATCCATCAACAGATGGTTTGGGCAGAGCCTTGGTCTGTCCAGGCCTCGGGGCGTCTGGCAAATAATCATATAGAGTACCCGAATGAGAGTATACTAAGTCTAGGTACTGAGCTCGCGCGATCGCTTGCTCTTCAGTTACACAAGCTCCCATGGCTATGTCTCGCGCAATCGCAGGGACAAAGGAAGTTGTGAACCAATCGGTCAGGAGTTGACCAGGAATCTAGAATTTGATCAAGCGATGACGCCTTCTCCATTCATGTATATGATCAGATATATGGGTTTCCGTGTCCTGTTTGAGAGACGTGAGGAGATGTGTCCCCGTCTCGTACCGAATGGGCAACTGAAAATGAGTTAAGAACGCCATAGCTAGCGAGTTGAAATCTTGAAACGTGCCGCGATTTAGCTCAATGTACCACTTAGCGGCTGAGCTGGTGAGAGTTCTTTGAAAGAGGCGGAGCCGGATAGAGTCATCAAGCCATGAGTTCGATGAACACCAGAGGTGATAGGTCATGACATGAGCTTGAGGATCTTCACCAGCTTTGCCATCAAATTTTGGACAATCACCGGGTATTTTAGTTGGAACTGGTGGCCAATATGGATTATGCAGAATGGGATCATTCATCAGCTTGGACACATCCGGGAGTTCCAACGTCGCTAAGAATGGCAACTGAGGGTTAAAGGACATTTGAGGTTGTGGATTCGAGGCAGTATTAGGGTTCCAACCAGGTGGTGGTTGCCCCCATGGACTCTGTCCAGATGGACCCGGCACGAAAGGGCCTGGCGCATAGGGACCTTGCCCGTAGGGGTTCTGTCCAGATGGACCCGGCCCGAAAGGGCCTGGCGCATAGGGACCTTGCCTGTAGGGGTTCTGTCCATACGGATTCTGTCCATATGCAGACAGTTGTCCCTGGTTTTGCCCCCCAGCACCCTATGTTTTAACAACTTGACCCGCAGGTGCAACATACTGATAATTTTGGTAAGGAGTGACCTGCATCTGTTGATAATTCTGATAAGGGGTAAACCGAGTTTGCCCCTGGGGTTGATGGTAGCCATACATTTGCTGGGCTCCATACTGACCCTGATAAGCAGGCTGCGCTTGGTAGGAAGGTTGGGGCCATGGCCCTCCTTGCATTTGATAACCCATTTGAGATTGGGGCCCAGTATAATGTCCTTGAACCGGCTAGGCTTGGATCATCTGGCCGGAAGGTTGGCCTGGTTGAGTTTGGGATAGACCTGTTTGCCCAGAAGGACGTACTTACTGGGTTCCAGGTTGTCCTTGAACAACCAAGGGTTGTCCTTGCGGAGCAGATGGCCGAGCAGGCTGGGCGGCTGGTTGACCTTGCGGTTGGCTAGCCTGTCCAGATGGATGATTAGGGTGGACAGTGGGTTGTCCTTGCTGTATAGAAGGCTGGCCCGTTTGTCCGGAAGGTTGCACTGGCTGAGCAGTGGGTTGGCCCTGCTGTACGTA